>JAJIBD010037672.1:0-12524 GCA_021461705.1 Cryptotis parvus
GGAGAATCACTAAATGCCTAGCAAGACAATACCATCAAGGAGTTGACAGTTCACTTCTCCAACTTGTTTAACATGGGGACTCCGAAGAATACATCTTCGACAATATGACCCTAGTCACAGCGATGATAACAAAAGTACTGAGTCTGTACTGCCTTCCCCCATTGAGTTAGATTTCAGGGACCTTTCCCTTGTCACTTTGATGGTCATGCCTGTTTAGTATTGCTTGTGCAAGCTTCTGAACAGTTATTACTGTTTCAAACATTAAATTTAATTTTAGTTCCCAAGAAACTGTCATGATAGAGGCACTAATGAATAACCAACCCTACATATTTTCTTTTTGGTTCACGCCCAACAATGTGAAGTGGTCATTCCTAGCTTTGCACCCAGAGACTACCCTGGCACTGCTTCAGAGGCCATAAGGATGCCACGGATACAACCTGGGCCAGCAGCATGCAAGGCAAAGGCCTACAGGCTGTGTTACCACACTGCCCCATGTTGTTTTGTGGAGTATCTCCACTTTGCATCAAAATCTCCACATAGCACAAGAATTGAGGGCAGCAGAAAATTCCACTGGACGTTGCAAGCACAAAGGTCAATATCATCTTAGAAAAATATAGGTGTGGAGGTGCGCAGAGATAGCAAAGCAGATGGGGTGTTTGTTTTGCATGAAGCCAACCTTGGCCCAGTAAAATCTTAGGCTTTACGGTGCTCTAATGTTTCCAGGGGTTATATGTCAGCATAAATCAAGAACCAAGCCCTGCTAGCCACAATGTGTAAAATAAGAGGCTTAGAGATGCAGAGACAGAGAGAGAGACAGAAAGAGAAAGAGAGGAAACTGGGGTACCTGCTATTAAGGCAGCATGGGGGTGGGCAGGAGGGGGTGGGGTACATTGGTGGTGGAAATGGGGCACTGGTGGAGGGATGGGTGCTGGTATACTGTATTACCAAGAACCAATTATGATCACCTTTGTAATTGTATGTTTCACTGTGGTATAATAAAAATTTAAAAAAAAATAAAAAGTTAAAAAAAAGAACCAAGCCCTGAACATTTTTGGTTGTGGCTCCTAATGGAAATAAACACAGACAGCCACACACACAGAGTCAAGGAAAGATGGCAGGTTACCGTGCATGGGAAAAAATAAAAATAGGCATGAAATTTACAACTGGAATTCCACCCAGGGAGACAGAGGAGGATACTGACTCAGTAGTGATTAATCTTCAAAGGTCTGAACTACCACAGCAAACTTGATTGGATCCAGTGCTGACATCAGTCTCAGAACAGTTAGGTACCAAAAGCCTCCCCAAAACATAAACATATAGAATTTATATTTGTGTGCATAATACAAAACATGCAAATTTACCAATGTGTCCAAATGTGTATCTTAGAAGCTTAGTGAAAAAACTAAATACAGCATATACTATATAAATAAATAAATATATAAATAAATATGCACACCAAGTAGCTCTGTTTCATGGGCACTCAGAAGGACCCACAACTCTCAAGAGGAATTGTCGTTCACATCTGATAACTTTACAGTTTACAGGTATGGGCAGCAGGCAGCTGACATGATTGATGGCAGTTTCTGGCCACTAATGTATGCACGCACATCTCCTGCTTTCCCTGCGTCCCCACACTAAAAAAGAGGCTGCTCACCAACGTCTTGCTCCTCAAGGCGGTCCAAGGGAGTTACAGGGCACCTCAACACTGTCCCTCAGCACCCTCCGCAGTCCCTGCCACCTGCGCTGCCCAAAAAATGTTGTGGTGCTGCAATGATGACCCCACGGCTATCTGAAGCTCTATGTGAACTTCACGGGATGCTCTCCCGGCAGAAAAGCTGATGCAGCTGCAGAACCAGCAAGATGCCCAACTGTGCTTCCTTGATGTCCAGAAGCCCCACAAAGACGAATGGGAGGAAAAAATGAACGCCACGGAGTTCACTTTGTGCATAAGTCTGTCAGTCTGCTGGATTTGCACTGGCTGGCACCGAACTGCATGACGGCCACCTTGCGGCCACTTTGAGAATAACTTCCTGCCCTACCAAGTCAAAACCATTAATGAATTAGCGATCAAGTCACTATACTGTGTAATATGGGGGCTCCAGAAATGTACCTCTTTGATAATATATCATATGTCACAGCTATGGTGACAAAACGGACTGAGTTTGGACTGCCTTCTCCATAGTTGATGTTTTCAGGACTTCAACTGGTCACTTTGATGGTCACACCTGTTTTAGTATTGCTTAATCAAGGTTCGTACCAGTTATTCAAAAAAGGTTTTACTGTTTCTAACATTAAAGTTAATTTTAGTTCCTAACACAACTCTTTCATGTGAGGACTAATGGCTGCCCCTGCCCTACTTTGTTTATTTTTGGTTTTGTGTTGACATCCAGGAATATGCAGAGATTACTCCAGATTATGTACTCAGGGATTAATACTGCCAGGGCTTAGGCAGTCATAAGGGATGTGCCAATCAAACATGGACCGTCAATGTGGAAGGCAAATACCCTAGCCGCTGTACTATGGCTCTGCTCCCCTAGGGTTTTTCAGGTGGCATCTGTGGAACTCCCACACTTTCAATCAAGATCTCTACCTAGCACAAGAATTATAAGGATAGCAGAAATGTCTATGGGAAACTGAAAGCGCAAATATAACTATCACCTTAGAAAAATATGGGTGTGAAGGGAGTGGAGAGAAAGTAAAACAGAGAGTGTTTGCTTTGCATGCAGGTTACATGAGGCCTAGCCCCCTCCTGCGCTATATGGCACTCCGATGAGTCCAGAGTTCATAGGTAATATCAAATCCTGGAATAGGCCCTGAACATTCTTGGGTATGGCCCCTAAAGCGAATAAACCCATACACTGAGTCAAGAAAAGATGGCAGTTACAGTGCATGGGAAAAAATTAAAAATAGATGTGAAAATCACAATTAGAGGTCACTCTAGGGAGACAGAGGAAGGTATAGATTGGGCGATGATTAAACTTAAAACACAAACAGATAGAATTAATAGTTTTGTGTGGAATATGTAATTCGTAAATTACCAATAAGTGCAAATGTGTGTCTAAGAAGCTTAGTGAAAAACTATATACGTAAGAAATATATAGACATGCAAATGCTCTACACCAAGTAGATATGCTTGATGGGGCACACACAGTACCCATAACTCAGGAGGAATCACCATCCTTGACTTATAATGCTAGAGCTTCTGGGTACGCCTAGCGGGTAACTGACATGATTGACCACAGTCGCTGACCAGTAACGAACACCAACACATCCTCTGTGCTCCCGCCTCCCCCACACTATAAAAGAGGTCGCTCACCCACTTCTGGCTTCTTAAAGGTGGTCCAGGGGGAGTGATAGGTCACGTTAAACCTGTCCCTTAGCACCCTCTGTGGCCCCTGCCACCTGCCCAACAATGTTGTGGTGTTGCCATGGCGAATCCATGGCTATCTGAAGTTCTACAGAACTACGGCGCCTGAGTGCGGGATGCTGTCAACTGACAGATCAACATGGAGTTCCACGAGTCATACCTGTTCCAGGCCATGGGCTACTTCTTCAGGTGGGAAGACATGGCGCTATAGCGCTTCTCCTGCTATTTTCTATGTCTGTTCCAGGACACTCAGGATCAGACAATGAAGCTGATGGACCTGCAGATCCTGCGTGAGGCCCGCCTCTGCCTCTGCTCTGTCCAGAAGCCAGGACAGGACTGACCCAGCTGCCTGCAGGCGATGGAGGACGCCTTGATGCTGGAGAAGAACATCAACAAGAGTCTCATTCATCTGCACCAGCTGGCCACCAGCCTGCACGATGGCCACCTCTGCGGGTTCCTGGAGAGCCACTTCCTGCACCAGAAAGTTCAGTCCATCAAGGACCTGGCCGACCATATCACCACCCCTGCGCAAGTTGGGGCCCAATATACCGCCATGTCTGAGTATGCCTTCGAACACTTGATTCTGGGAGAAGGCAACTAAAAGACTGAGTCTGGACTCCCTTCATCATAGATTCTGTGTGTGTGGGGACTTCCCATGGACTTTCTGCTGGACATACCGTGTTGTCTTTGCGAGACACTAAGGCTAACTACAGTATCACTGTCTTCCCATTGTTATCGATTTGCTCGAGTGGGCACTAGAACATCTCCATTAGTCCTGTTACAAGCAAGTGCAACCCAAGGGCATCTAATTGCTACAGGACAGGAGGAACCCGAAACCATTCTTCAGGTTATGGAACTGAGGTCCATAATAGGTACTAGTCTTTAGCATAAGAGTAAATAAAACACGGGTAGCTTGCCAGGCTTTTACCGTGTAGGGGGTATAGTCTCAGTAGAAGGCTCTAAACCCGAGCATTTACTGATGAAACTTAAAGGGTGAAGATCGATTTCTCTTTGATGGAGCTCTGAGGAACTATGGAGTCTGGATGTTGAGAATGACTAACTGCATGATATGTGGTTTGCTCTGGCTTCTTGCCAGGACAACTAGTATCAGTTTGGGCAGGGCCCAAAATCCCATGGTCTCTCCCCCGCTAATGAGAGCAAACCCTTGGAGCAATGTTGGACTCGGTGGCCGAGCCCCTTACCGGGAGGTCAGTTCCATGGGTTGCTTCCACATGGGGCCGGCTGAGCAGCACAGCTGTGGGTCTGAAGTGGATGGGTCTGGATCTCTTCTGGGGTTGCAAATTAGCTGAGTCTAATTGACTGTTTTTCAGTTCCAATAAAAGTTACTTGTTTTGAGAATAAATATCATTGTTCTATACTAACCACCATTTCTTTCCACTTAAGTTTCAATCGGGTCTCCAGGAGTCCCACCCTTTCGCAAGTCCTGGCAAATTGCTCAGGATTTCCGCCTAGGGAATCCGTAAGGTACAAGGGAAATTCTTCCTTTAGACCATATAGAAGAGGCTGGGGAAGCAACGACCCCTGTGAATGCGGTGATCTGACGAGAAAAGCACAAGTTGCAGTGCTCTGGGAAAGCAGGGAGGGTAGGGCTTGGGAGTTGAAATCAAATGGGGTTTGGCTCAAGTCAAGTTCAGGTTACTACAGAAACCCAGAATATGGGGTCGCCACTGCATCCACCATTTATAGTTTGCGGATGAAATATACAAAGAAGGAAATGTTATCTTTATTGTAAGTATGTATTATCAAGGGGTAAAGGAAAACCAGATGGAAAGTAAAGGAAAATCCAATTCCGATAATAAGCAGCAAACAACTCGGGCATGGGCGGCTTTTCCGATGTTAACTTCCGGCATGCACACGTGACTCCTGACCCCTTAGCCATTGAACCTGTCCTCTGACATGCGCATGCGCTGTCACACTCCTCAGAAAAATCTACCCTCCGCGCTGCATAAAAATAAGAGCTCATCTACTTCTGGCGTCTCACAAACGTCAGCATTCAAAGCCTAATCCGCTGGATGTTTCCTGCTTTGGCATTGCTGTTTGTTGTCCAAGTATCTTTGGCCCCCCGCCCCCCCTTCATGGCAGCCCAATCACCACCTTCCTCAATGACGGCCTGCTTGATCTGCACCAGCTGGCCACTCAGCTGCATGATGGCCACCTGTGTGCCTACTTGGAAAATCACTTCCTGCCCCAGTAAATCAACATTAATAATGAGTTGGTGATCATGTGACCATAATGTGTAACATGAAGACTCGTAATAATACCTTTTGACAATATACCCTGCATCTCAGCGATGGTGACAAAATGGTGAATTTGGACGGCCTTACCCATAATTTTGGTTTTTTAGGGACTTACCCTGGTCACTTTGATGGAAATTCCTGCTTTAGTATTGCTTGAGCAAGGTTCTTACCAGTTATTCAAAAAGGTTTTTCTGTTTCTATCATTAAAGTTAATTTTAGTTCCTAAGAAAACTTTTCACGTGAGGACTAACGACTGCCCTGCCCTACTTTATTTTTTTGGATTTATGGTTGACATACAGCAACGCACAGGGGTCACTCCTGTACTCAGGGATTAATACTACCAGTATTAGGCGGTAATAATGGATGCTGCCAATCGGACCTGGGCCATCAACGTGGAAGGCAAATGCCTTACCTGCTGTACCATCACTCACCTCCCCTAAGTTTTTTCAGGTGGTATCTGTGGAGTATTCACACTTTCAATCAAGATCTCCACCTAGCACTAGAATTATGGAGGATAGCAGAAATGTCTATAGGACACTGAAAGCGCAAATGTATATCACCTTAGAAAAAATATGGCTGGGGAGGTGTGAAGAGATAGTAAAACAGATGGAGTATTTGCTTTGCATGCAGCTGACATGTGGCCTAGACCCCTCCTATGCTGTATGGCTCTCCAATGTGTCAAGAGTTCATCAGTGAGCACAAATCCAGGAATAGGGCCTGAACATTCTCAGTATGGCCCCTAAAGCGAATAAACCCACACACTGAAACAAGAAAAGATGATGGATTACAGCGCATGGGAAAAATTAAAAATAGACATTAAAATCACAACGAGAATTCACTCTAGGGAGAAAGAAGACGGTAAAAATCAAGTGATGATAAAACTGAAAAGGTCTGAACTGCTAGGGTAGAACTTGATTGAATCCAGTGCTGCCATCACTCCAAAATCGGTATATGCACCAAAGCCTCCCCAAAAACACAGATAGAATTTAGAGCTTTGTCCGAAATATGTAATACGTAAATTACCAATAAGTGCTAATGTGCAACTTAGAAGCTTATCGAAAAAACTATATAAGAAACATATAAATAGACATGCAAGTGCTCTACACAGAGTAGCTCTGCTTCATGGGACACGATATACCCACAACTCAAAGAATGAATCGGCGCCCTTCACTGATAATGCTAGAGCTTCCGGGTATGCAGAGGAGAGCTGACATGATTGACGGCAGTCGCTGACCACTAACGTGCACACACATATCCCCGTGCTCCCACCTCCCCACACTATAAAGAGGCCGCTCACCCACTTCCGACTTCTTAACGACAGTCCGAGGGGAGTGATAGGTCGTGTAAAACCTGTCCCTCAGCACCTTCCGAGCCCCTGCGACCTGCGCTGCCCAAAGTAGTTGTGGCGCTGCCATGGCGACCCCATGGCAGTCGGAAGTTCTACAGAACTACACGCCCGAGTGCGAGGATGCCGCCAACCAACAGATCAACATGGAGTTCCACCGCGCCATATGTGTTCCAGGCCATGGGCTACTTCTTCAGGCGGGAAGACATGGCGCTGAAGTGCTTCTCTGGCTACTTTCTGCGCTGTCCCTGGACGCTCGGGATCAGGCGGTGAAGCTGATAGACCTACAGAACCTGCGTGGGGCCCACCTCCACCTCCGCCCTGTCCAGAAGCCAGAACAGGAGGACTGGGCCAGCGGCCTGCAGGCCATGGAGCACGCCTTGATGCTGGAGAAGAACATCAACCAGAGTCTCATCCATCTGCACCAGCTGGCCACCAGCCTGCACGACGGCCACCTCTGCAGGTTCCTGGAGAGCCACTTCCTGCTCCAGAAAGTCCAGTCCATCAAGGAGCTGGCTGACCACGTCACCACCCTGAGCAAGTTGGGGCCCAATATACCGCTATGTCTGAGTATGCCTTGAACACTTGATTCTGGGAGATTCTGGGAAAAGCGACTAAAAAGACTGGAGCATGGACTCCCTTTGCCACAGACTCTGTGCGGGGCGGGGTGGGGGGGGGGGGGGGGGATTCCCATGGACTCTGTGCTGGATATACCCTGTTTCCTTTGCAAGACACTAAGCCTGAGATCAGTTTTTCAGGAAATTAACTGTTTTTCTTTTCTAATAAAGGTTACTTGTTTTGAGAATAAATAGCATTGTTCTATGTACTAACCAGGGTTCTTTCCACTTAAGTTTCAATTGGGTGTCCAGGAGTCTCCACCCTTTCACAAACCAGTCCTCGGAGAACTGCTCAGGATTTCCAGTCTATGGGACTCCTGCAAGGTGCAAGAAACTCTTCCCCAACACCATGTGGAGGTGGCTGGGGAGGCAGCGACCCTGTGAATGCGGTGACCTGACGAGAAAAGCACAACCTGCAGTGCTCGAAAAAAGCAGGGAGGGTAGAGGGATTGGGGGGTTGAAAGCAAATGGGGCTGGGCTCAAGACAAGGTTTTAGTTCAGGTTTAGTCCAGGGTTTAGTCCAGGTTGTTACAGAACCCCAGAATATGGGGCGTTGCTCCATTCACCACTTGTCCTTTGTGAATGAAACAAAGTATAAGGAAAACTTATCTGAATTGTAAATATGTATTTAAAAAGGGTAAAGCAAAACCAGATGTATAGTAAGGAGTCCAATGCACAGCACAAAAAATGCTTAGATTCCCACAGACTCTGATGTAACCCTAACTCCGAGCCCTGGGTGCGCCATTTTCAGATGATGACTTCCGGCCACACAGGGACATGTGATTCTTGACCCCTTATGCAAGACCATGCCTAGTCCTCTGACATGCACACTTATTGTCACACTCCTCAGAAAATTCCTCCTCTGCGCTGCATAAAAATAAGAGCTCAGCCATTTCCAGGGACTCACAAACTTCAGCGCTACAAAGCCCAGTCCCTCAGCGGTTGACTGCTTCGGCTTTGCTGCTTGCTTTCCAGGTATTTTCTGCCTCCCCCCCCCCAATAGCAGCCCCACCACCACCTTCCTCATTGCGTCAAAACCAAGCGGCTGACTGCCAGGTGTCATCAACAAGCTCATCAATCTGGCGCTCTGCACAGACTGCACATACCTGTCCAAAACTATTACTTCGGCAAGAATGAAGTTGCCCTGAAGCACTGAAGTGTGGTGCCCAGCTGTGCTTCCATGATGTCAAGAAGCCGCACGAAGACAACTCAGAGGACGGCCTGAACGCCATGGAGTTCCCGCCTTTGATTCTGCACAAACCCTCAAGGACAACCTGATCTACACGGCTGGCCACCGACCTGCAGGATGGCCACCTGTGTACTACCTGGAGATTCACTTCCTGCCCCAGCAAGTCTACGCCATCAATGAGTTGGCAGATCACATCTGCAACCTGTGTAACATGGGGCTCCGGAGAGAAGTACCTCTTTGACATATGACCCTGCGCCACGGTGATGGTGACTGAGCGACTGAGTCTGGACTGCCTTCCCATAGATTTGGTTTCCAAGCGACTTGGTCCTTTGATGGTCAGGTCTGTCTTAATACTGCTTGTAGAAGGTTCTGAACAGTTACTCCTCAGGTTTTTCTGTTACAAACCTTAAAGTTAATTTTAGTTCCTAAGAAATCTCCTTCATGTGAGTACTAAGGACTGCCCATGCCCAACTGTTTTTTGTTTTGTTTTTGTTTTGTTTGTGGTTTACACCCAGCAATGTGGTGGCATTACTCCAGACTCAGGTATAACTCCAGCCATTGTTCAGGCAGTCATTAAGGGATGGTGCAAATTAAACCCGAGCCAGCTAAACGCAATGCAAATGCCCCACCTGCTGTACCATCGCTCTCTCCCCCTACGTTTTTGAGGGTGTTGTATCTGTGGAGCACCCCCACTGTCAATAAAGTTCTCTACATACCACAAGAATTATGAGGATAGCAGAAAATTATACTGGACACTGAAAGCTCAAAGATAAATATCACTGTATTAAAAATACAGGTGGATAGATGTGAAGACATAGCAAATCAGATAGGCTTTTGCATGCAACTGACCTGAGGTCTAGCGTACTGGAACCCTGTTTTGGTCCCTCCAATTGTCCACATGTCATAGGTAGAACAAATCCAGGTATAAGCCCTGAATATTCTCAGGTGTTGACCCCTAAGAAAATAAACACACACTGTCAAGGAAAGATGTCAGGTTACTCTGCATTGAAAAAAATTTTAAATAGACATGAATACCAAAATTGGACTTCATGCTAGGAGATAGAAAAGGGTACTGATTGGGCATTGATTAAATCCGAAAGATGTGAGCTGCCAGGGCAAAAATTTATTTGATCCTCAGGAGGTCTTGTCAAAGGTGGAATTTACCACAAATGTGTGGAGTCAGAGGTTAGGTAAAGACAGAGAGAGGGAACAGTGTGCTAATAATTACTGAAAGTGCTAACACCAACTTAGACCTGAGCAGTAATTATAGGCAAAAGATAACATGATAACTCTAAGTGTATGTATTACATTCTATATAAGAGGAAGAGAGAGAAAGAGAAAAAAGAGATAAAGAAACTGCCATAGAGGCAAGCTAGGAGGAGGGAGGAATCTGGGACACTGGTGGTGAGAAATGGGCACTGGTGGAGGATGGGTGCTGGAACACTGTATGACCGAAACCCAAACACTGAACATCTTTGTAATTGTATATCTCACGGTGTTATAATAAAACATTTAAAAAATTAGTTGACCCAGTGCTGACATCACTCCCAAAACGGTTAAGCACCAAAGCCTCCCCAAAAACACAAAACACAGAGAATGTATAATTTTGTGCAGAATTCAAAACGAGTTATTCACCAAGTCCAAATGTGTATCTTAGAAGCCTAGTGAAAATACTATATAGGGAAAACTAAAGAGAAATGCAAATGGTACACACCAACTAGCTCAAAGGATTGACTCCCTGATGCTGACCACTGATGTACACATGGATTACCCCCACGGATGCGAGTCCACTCACCCATTTCATGCTCATCAGAACCATCCAGTGAAGTGATAGGGAGTGTTACACCTGTCCCTCAGCACCCTTGTCGCCCTTAGCCACTTGCGCCTAACAAGCTGTGGTGTTGTTATGGTGACCAAGGGTGTCTGAGGTTCTACAGAATTATGCACTTTCCAGTGAGGATGCCATCAACCAACAGATCAACATGGAGTTCCCATCACGTCATATGTTTTCCAGGCCATGAAGCTATATTCAGCTGGGGAAGACATGACACTGAAGCATCTTCTCCCAATACTTTCAGCATCTGTCTCTGGAGGCCTCAGGATCAGGGCGGTAAAGCTGATGGACCTGAAGAACCTGTATGGGCCGTGGACTCCGCCTGTCCAAAATCATGTCAGGGCAGGTCTCGGTCAGCGGCTGCAGGCCATGGAGCACACCTTGATGCTGGAGAGAACATCAACCAGAGGGTCATTGATCTGCACCAGCTGGCCACCATGGCCACCTCTGCATGACGGCCACCACTGCGGTTTCCTGGAGAATTACTCCCTTGCTAAACAAAACCAGTCTATATAGGAGCTTGTTGACCATATTATGACCCTGGAATTCGGGGACACAGTATACCACCATGTCCAAAGTACACATCTTCGAACCATTTGTTTTGGGTCTAGGTAAAAAAAAGAATTGAGCCTGGAGTGCCTCCCTTCTCCATCGACTCGGGTGCGGGGTATATCCCATGGACTCTCTGATGAACATGGCATATTACGCTTTGCCAGCTGCAAAGACTAAGGTCACTTGTATTTTAAGGAGTTTAACTGTTTTTTCTCCAATAAGCTACTTGGTTTGAGAATCAATATCATTGTTGTATGTACTAACCGCTTTTTCTGCTAACATTGCAACTAAGTGTCCAGGGAGTCCCAATCTCCAACATCCAAGTCCTGTCGGCTGGCTCAGGATTTCCAGTCTATGGGACAGGATGGCGCCAGTCACAGGGAAACTGTGCTTGAATAGATGTGATGTTTAGATGGGTGGGAAGGCTGCAACCACTGTGAATCCAGTGGCGTGGATGGGGAGAGCAAAACTCCTGTCATGGGAAAAGCACAACTTCGTCAGCATGCCATGGGAATCTAGCTGAGCCAGAGAAGCTGATGCAGCTTCAGAACCAGTGCGAGGCCCAGCTGTGCTTTCATCATGCCCAGAAGTCCACAGAGAGTCTAGGGAGGAAAACCCGAAGCCATGGAGTTAGTCTTGATTCTGACAAGACTGTAAACGACAGCCTGCTCGATCTGCACTCGGCTGATCACCACCTTGCATGATGGCCTCCTATGCGGCCTCCTGGAGAATCACTCTGCCCCAGCAAGTCGATACCATCTACCAGTTAGTTGGTGGATCATGTCACCACCCTGCGTAACATGGGGTACCTCTTTGACAATGTGACCCTGCGTAACAGCCATGGTGACAAAATGGTCTGAGTTTGGACAGCCTCCCATAATTGTGGCTTTAGAATTCCTCTGGTCACTTTGATGGTCATGCCTGTTTTAGTATTGCTTGAGCAAGGTGCTCAGTTATCCCTAAAGGTTTTTCTGTTTCAAACATTAAAGTTAATTTTAGTTCCTAAGAAATCTCTTTCATTTTTTTTATCATTTTCTTTTTTTGTTTTCTATTTGTTTTTATTTTTTAATTTATTTTTTTTTAATTACAAAAAATGTTTATGTTTCGCTTTCATGTGAGCATAACAACTACCTATGCCCTGCTTTAAGTGGTTGACACCCAGAGATGTGCAGGTTATTCCAGAGTTTATCTTAGGGATTAATACTGCCTGTGCTTAGGCAGTCCGGTGGGATGCCGAGGAATCAAACACAGGCCATCTACATACAAGGCAAATGCCCTACCCTCTGTACCATTGCTCTGTCCCCTTAAGATTTGTCAAGTAGTATCGTGGACAATTCCACGTTTTCAATCAGGATCTCAACC
>JAJIBD010037673.1:0-12299 GCA_021461705.1 Cryptotis parvus
GGAGAATCACTAAATGCCTAGCAAGACAATAACACCAAGGAGTTTAGACAGTCTACTTCTCCAACTTGTTTAACATGGGGACCCCGAAGAATACATCTTCAATAATATGACCCTTAGTCACAGCGGTAGGATAACAAAAGTATTGAGTCTGTACTGCACTCTCCCATTGAGTTAGATTTCGTGGACCTTTCCCTCGGCACTTTGATGGTCATGCCTGTTTAGTATTACGAGTGCAAGCTTCTGAACAGTTATTACTGTTTCAAACATTAAATTTAAATTTTGTCCCAAGAAACTGTCATGATAGAGGTATCAATGAGTCAACCAACCCTACATATTTTCTTTTTGGTTCACGCCCAACAATGTGAAGTGGTCATTCCTAGCTTTGCACTCCAGAGACTACTCCTGGCCGTTTCAGAGGCCATGAGGATGCGCGGATACAACCTGGGCCAGCAGCATGCAAGGCAAAGGCCTACAGCCAAAGCTACCACCCTGCCCCCATGTTGTTTGTGGAGTATCTCCACTTTGCATCAAAAAACTCCACATAGCACAAGAATTGAGGGCAGCAGAAAATTACACTGGACGCTACAAGCACAAAGGTCAAATCATCTTAGAAAAATATAGGTGTGGAGGTAGAGATAGCAAAGCAGATGGGGTGTTTGTTTTGCATGAAGCCAACCTTGGCCCAGTAAAATCTTAGGCTTTACGGTGCTCCAATGTTTCCAGGGTCAGTCAAACAAATCAAGAACCAAGCCCTGCTAGCCATAATGTAAAATAAGAGGCTTGAGATGCAGAGACAGAGAGACAGAAAGAGAAAGAGAGTGAAACTGGGGTACCTTGCTATTAAGGGCATGGGGGTGGGGGGGAGGGGGTGGGGTACATTGGTGGTGGAAATGGGGCACTGGTGGAGGATGGGTGCTGGTATACTGTATTACCAAGAACCAATTATGATCACCTTTGTAATTGGTTGCTCCCACTGCAGCAAAAAAAAAATTTAAAAAAAATAAAAAGTTAAAAAAAAGAACCAGCCCTGAACATTTTTGGTTGTGGTCTTAATGGAAATAAACACAGACACTTATACACACAGAGTCAAGGAAAGATGGCAGGTTACCCTGCATGGGAAAATAAAAAATAGGTTACGAAATTTACAACTGGAGCACCCAGGAGACAGAGGAGGATACTGACGCAAAGAAGATTAACTCAAAGGTCTGAACTATTACAGCAAACTTGATTGATCCAGTACTACATCAGTCTCAGAACAAAAAAAGTAAAAGCCTCCCCTAAAGATAAATATATAGAATTTATATTTGTGTGCATAATACAAAACATGCAAATTTACCCAAATGTCCAAATGTGTATCTTAGAAGCTTAGTGAAAAAAAAAAAAACCAAATACAGCATATATATATAAATAAATAAATATATAAACAAATATGCACACCAAGTAGCTCTGTTTCCATGGGCACTCAGAAGGACCCACAACTCTCAAGAGGAATTGTCGTTCACATCTGATAACTCCACAGTTTACAGGTATGGGCAGCAGGCAGCTTAGACATGATTGATGGCAGTTTCTGAACACTAATGTATGCACGCATTACTTCCTGCTTTCCTGCGTCCCCACACTAAAAAAGAGGTTGCTCACCAACGTCTTGCACCTCAAGGCGGTCCAAGGGGAGTTGGTAGGGCACCTCACACCGTCCCCACACCCTCCGCGTCCCTACCACCTGCGCTGCCCAAAAAATGTTGGAAGCGCAATGATGACCCCACGGCTATTGAAGCTCTATGTGAACTTCACGGATGCTCTCCCGCAGAAAAGCTTGCAGCTGCAGAACCAGCAAGATGCCCACTCAGCTTCCTTGATGTCCAGAAGCCCCACAAAGACGAATGGGAGGAAAATGAACGCTACGGAGTTCACTTTGTGCATAAGCCTGTCAGTCAGTTGGATTTGTACTGGCTGGCACTGAACTGCATGACGGCCACCTGCGGCCACTTTGAGAATAACTCTGCCCCACCAAGTCAAAACCATTAATGAATTAGCGATCAAGCCACTATGAGTAATATGGGGCTCCAGAAATGTACCTCTTGATAATATATCATATGTCACAGTCTTATGACAAAACGGACTGAGCTTGACTGCCTTTCCATAGTTGATGTTTTCAGGACTTCAACTGTCACTTTGATGGTCACACCTGTTTTAGTATTGCTATTAACGGCGTTCTGCACCAGTTATTCAAATGGTTTTACTGTTTCTAACATTAAATGTAATTTTAGTTCCTAACACAACTCTTCATGTGAGGACTAATGGCTGCCCCCACCCTACTTTGTTTATATTTGTTAGTTGATATCCAGAAATAGCAGAGATTCACCCAGATTATGTACTCAGGATTAATACTGCCAGGGCTTAGGCAGTCATAAGGGATGTGCCAATCAAACATGGACTGTTTGAATGTGAAAGGCAAATACCCTAGCTGTACTATGGCTCTCTCCCCTCAGGGTTTTTCAGGTGGCATCTGTGGAACTCCCACACTTTCAATCAAGATCTCTACCTAGCACAAGAATTATAAGGATAGCAGAAAATGTCTATAAAACTAAAGCTTAAATATAACTATCACCTTAGAAAAATTTGGAAGGGAGAGAGAGAAAGTAAAACAGAGAGTGTTTGCTTTGCATGCAGGTTATATGAGGCTCAGCCCTCCTGCGCCTATATGGCACCCGGGCTGAGTCCAGAGTTCATAGGTAATCAAATCCTGGAATAGGCCCTGAACATTCTTGACATAATTCCTAAAAAGCTTATACCACCCATACACTAGTCAAGAAAAAAGACGGCAGTTAAGCAGTGCATGGGAAAAAAATTAAATAGATTGAAAATCACAATTAGGTCACTTTAGGGAGATTGAGGAAGTATAGATTGAGCTTAAGATTAAACTTAAAACACAAACAGATAGAATTAATAGTTTTGTGTGGAATATGTAATTGTGAATTACCAATAAGTGCAAATGTGTGTCTAAGAAGCTTAGTGAAAAACTATATAATGTAAAAGAAATATATAGACATGCAATGCTCTACACAATTATGATATGTGATGGGGCACATACAGTACCCATAACTCGGAGGAATCACTAACCTGACTTATAACGCTAGAGCTTCTGGGTACGTCTATCGGTAACTGACATGATTGACCACAGTCGCTACCAGTAACCAACACCAACATCCTCAGCTCCCGCCTCCCCACACCAGAGAAGAGGTCGACCCACTTTATTTTAAAGGTGGTCCAGGGGAGGATAGGTCACAACCTGTCCCTTAGCACCTCTGTGGCCCCTGCCACCTGCCCAACATTTTGTTGCCATGGCTAATCCATGGTATCTGAAGTTCTATAGAACTACGCGCTTGAGTGGGGCGGATGCTGTCAACTGACAGATCAATATGGGAGTTCCACGAAGTATACCTGTTCCAGGCCATGGCTACTTCATCAGGTGGGAAGACATCTGGGCGCTATAGCGCTTCTCCCGTTATTTTCTATGTCTGTCCAGGAACTCAGATGAGACAATGAAGCTTACGGACCTGCAGATCCTCGCGTGAGGCCCGCCTGCCTCTGCTCTGTCCAGAAGCCAGGACAGGACTGACCCAGCTGCAGGCGAAGGATGGACGCCTTGACGTTGGAGAAGAACATCAACAAGAGTCTCATTTATCTGCACCAGCTGGCCACCAGCCTGCACGATGGCCACCCTCGTTCCTAGAGAGCTCACTTCCTGCACCAGAAAGTTAAGTCCATCAAGGACCTCACCGAATACCACCGCCTCTGCGCAGTTAAGGGCACCAAATATTGTCATGTCTGAGTATGCCTTCGAACACTTGATTCTGGGAGAAGCAACTAAAAGATCGAGTCTGACTCCTCATCATAGACTCGTGTGTGTGGGAACTTCCCTGGACTTTCTGCTGGATATACCGTATTGTCTGCAAGACACTAAGGCTAACACAGTATCACTGTCCTCCCATTGGTATCGATCTGACAGAGGGCACTAGAACATCTCCCATTAGTCCTCAGCACAAGCAAGTGCAACCCAAGGGTATCTAATACATGGACAAGAGGAACCCCAACCATTCTTCAGGTTATGGAACTGAGGTCCATAAGAGAAATTGGGGCTCCTAGCATAAAAGTAAATAAAACACGGGTAGCTTGCCAGGCTTACCCTGCAGGGGTATAGAAAGTAGAAGTTCTAAAGCTGAGCATTTACTTGAATTACCTAAAGGGTGAAGACTCCATTTCTTTGATGGAGCCTGAGAAACCATGGAGTCTGAAAGTTGAGAATGACTAACGGCATGATAAGGGTTTGCCTGGGCTTCTGCCAGACAATCGTATCAGTTTGGGGCAAGGGCCCAAAATCCCATGGCTCTCCCCCTCACGAGAGCAAACCCTGGAGCAATGTTGGGCACCTCCAAACGAGGCCACCGGAGGTAGTTCCATGGGGTAGCTTCCACTGGGTCAGTTGAGAGTACAGCTGGGGGTCGAAGTGGATGGGTCTGGATCTCTTCTGGGGTTGCAAATTACTGAGTCTAATTGACTGCTTTTCAGTTCCAATAAAGTGACTTGTTTCGAGAATAAATATCATTGTTCTATACTCACCACCATTTCTTTCCAATTAAGTTTCAATCCGGTCTCCAGGAGTCCCACACCTTTCGCAAGTCCTGGCAATGCTCAGATTTCCCGCCTAGGGAATCCGTAAGGTACAAGGGAAATTCTTCCTTTAGACCATATAGAAGAGGCTGGGGAAGCAAACGACCCTGTGAATGCGGTGATCTGAGAAAAGCAAAAGTTGCAGTGCTCTGGGGAAAGCAGGGAGGGTAGGGCTTGGGAGTTGAAATCAAATGGGGTCCGCCTCAAGTCAAGTTCGTTACTACAGAAACCCAGAATATGGGGGTCGCTACTGAATCCACCATTTATAGTTGTCATGAAATATACAAAGAAGGAAATGTTATCTTTATTGTAGGTATGTATTATCAAGGGGTAAAGGAAAAACCAGATGGAAAGTAAAGGAAAATCCAATTCGATAATAAGCAAACAACTCGGGCCGGGCGGCTTTTCCGATGATAACTTCCCGCATGCACACGTGACTCCTGACCCTAGCCATTGAACCTGTCCTCTGATATCGACACGCCCCCCAGAAAAATCTACCCTCCGCGCTGCATAAAAATAAGAGCTCATCTACTTGGCGCTCACAAACGACAGCATTCAAAGCCTAATCCGCTGGATCCCTGCTTTGGCATTGCTGTTTGTTGTCCAAGTATTGGCCCCCCCCCTCTCTTCATGGCAGCCCAATCACCACCTTCTCAATGACGGCCTGCTTGATCTGCACCAGCTGGCCACTCAGCTGCATGATGGCCACCTGTAAGCCTACTTGGAAAATCACTTCCTGCCCCAGTCAATCAACATTAATAATGAGTTGGTGATCAGTACCATAATGTAACATAAGACCTCGTCAATAATACCTTTTGAAATATACCCTGCATCTCAGCGATGGTGACAAATGGTGAATTTGGACGGCCTTACCCATAATTTTGGTTTTTAGGGACTTACCCTGGTCACTTTGATGGAAATTCCTACTTTAGTATTGCTTGAGCAAGGTTCTTACCAGTTATTCAAAAAGGTTTTTCTGTTTCTATCATTAAAGTAATCTTAGTCCCCAAGAAAACTTTGTCACGTGAGGACCAACGACTCCCCTGTCTCTACTTTATTTTTTTGATCTATGGTTGACATACAGCAACGACAGGGTCACCCTGTACTCAGGATTAATACTACCAGTATTAGGCGGTAATAATGGATGCTGCTAATCGGACCTGGGCCATCAGAGGAAGGCAAATGCCTTACCGCTGTAATATCACCACCTCCCTAAGTTTTTTCAGGTGGTATCTGTGGAGTATTCACACTTTCAATCAAGATCTCCACCTAGCACTAGAATTATGAGGATAGCAGAAATATCTATAGGACACTGAAAGCGCAAATGTATATCACCTAGAAAATATGGCTGGGAGGTGTGAAGAGATAGTAGAATAGATGGAGTATTTGGTTGTATGCAGCTGAGATGTGGCCTAGACCCCTCCTATGCTGTGGCTCTCCAATGTGTCAAGAGTTCATCAGTGAGCACAAATCCAGGAATAGGGCCTTAACATAGTATGGCCCCTAAAGTTTAATAAACCCACACACTAAAACAAGAAAAGATGATGTATTACAGCGCATGGGAAAAATTAAAAACAGACATTAAAATCACAACGAATTCACCCTAGGGAGAAAGAAGACGGTAAAATCAAGTGATGATAAAACTGAAAAGGTCTGAACTCTAGAGTAGAACTTGATTGAATCCAGTGCTGCCATCACTCCAAAATCGTATATGCACCAAAGCCTCCCAAACACAGATAGAATTTAGAGCTTTGCCCGAATATGTACATTTGAATTACCAATAAGAGCTAATGTGCAACTTAGAAGCTTATCTAAAAACTATATAAGAAACATATAAATAGACATGCAAGTGCTCTACACAGAGTAGCTCTGCTTCATGGGACATGTATATACCCACAACTCAAAGAATGAATCAAGGCCCCACTGATAATGCTAGAGTCCTGTATGCAGAGGAGAGCTGACATGATTGACGGCAGTCGCTGACCACTAATGGTGCACACACATATCCCCGTATCTACCTCCCCCACACTATAAAAGAGGCCGTCACCCACTTCCTACTTTTAACGACAGTCCGAGGAAGGATAGGTCGTAAAACCCTGTCCTCAGCACCTTCCGAGCCCCTGCGACTCCGCTGCCCAAAGTTGTGGCGCTGCCATGGAAACCCTATGGCAGTCGGAAGTTCTAACAGAACTACACGCCCGAAAGAGCGTGGATGCCGCCAACAACAGATCAACATGGAGTTCACGCACGCCATATGTGTCTCCAGGCCATGGGCTACTTCAGGCGGGAAGACATGGCGCGAAGCGCCTCTCGGCTACTTTCCGCGCCTGTCCCCGGACGCCTGGCCAGCCGGTAGTTTGACGGACCCACGAACCTCCGTGGGGCCTCCACCCTCCACCTCCCGCCCCTGTCCAGAAGCCAGAACAGGAGGATGGTTTAGCGGCCTGCAGGCCAGGGAGCACGCCTTGATGCTGAGAAGAACATCAACCAGAGTCTCATCCATCTGCACCGCTGGCCACCCGCCTGCACGACGGCCACCTCTGCAGGTTCCTGAGAGCTACTCCAGCTCCAGAAAGTCCAGTCCATCAAGGAGCTGGCTGACCACGCCACCACCCTGAGCAAGTTAAGCCCAATATACCGCTAGGTCTGAGTATGCCTCAAGGCTTGATTGGGAGATTCTGGGAAAAGGAGAACTAAAAGACTGAGCATGGACTCCTTTGCCACAGACTCTGGGCGGGGGTGGGGCGGTGGGATTCCTATGGACTCTGTGCTGGATATACCCTGTTCCCCCTTTGCAAGACACTAAGCCTGGAGATCAGTTTTTTCAGGAAATTAACTGTTTTTCTTTCTAATAAAGTTACTTGTTTTGAGAATAAATAGCATTGTTCTATGTACTAACCACGGCTCCTTTCCACTTAAGTTTCAATTAGAGTCCAGGAGTCCCACCCCTTTCACAAACCAGTCCCCGAGAACTGCCTAGGATTTCCAGTCTAATGGGACTCTGTGTGCAAGAAATCCTTCCCCAACACCATGTGGAGGTGGCTGGGGAGGCAGCGACCCCGTGAATTGGAAACCTGACCGAAAGCACAACCTGAGTGCTCGGGAAAAGCAGGGAGGGTAGAGGATTAGTTGAAAGTAAATGGGGCTAGGCTCAAGACAAGGTTTTAGTTCAGGTTTAGTCCAGGGTTTAGTCCAGGTTGTTGCAGAACCCCAGAATATGGGGCGGTCCATTCAATTACTTGTCCTTTGAGAATGAAACAAAGTATAAGGAAAAACTTATCTGAATTGTAAATATGTATTTAAAAGGGTAAAGCAAAACCAGATGTATAGTAAGGGAGTCCAATGCACAGCACAAAAAAATGCTTAGATTCCCCACAGACTCTGATGTAACTTTACTCGAGCCCTTGTGCGCCATTTTCAGATGATGACTTCCGCCACACAGGACATGAATTCTTGACCCCTTATGCAAGACCATGCCTAGTCCTCTGACATGCACACTTATTGTCACACTCCTCAGAAAATTCTCCTCTGCGCTGCATAAAAATAAGAGCTCAGCCATTTCCCAGGGACTCACAAACTTCAGCGCATAAAGCCCAGTCCCTCAGCGGTTGACTGCTTCGGCTTTGCTGCTTGCTTTCCAGGTATTTGCTCCCCCCACCCCCAATAGCAGCCCCACCACCACCTTCCCTCATTGCGCCAAAACCAAGCGGCTGACTGCCAGGGTGTCATCAACATGCTCATCAATCTGGCGCCTGCACAGACTGCACATACCTGTCCAAAACTATTACTGCAAGAATAAGTTGCCCTGAAGCACTGAAGTGTGGTGCCCAGCAGTGCTTCCTATGTCAAGAAGCCGCACAAAGATAACTCAGAGGACGGCCTGAACGCCATGGAGTTCGCCTTGATTCTGCAAAAACCCTCAAGGACAACCTGCATCTACACGGGCTGGCCACCGACCTGCAGGATGCCACCTGTGTGGCTACCTGAGATTCACTCCTGCCCCAGCAAGTCTACGCCATCAACGAGCGGGCAGATCAGATCTGCAACCCGAAACATGGGGCCCGGAAGAGTACCTCTTGACATATGACCCCGCGCCACGGTGATGGTGACTGAAAGGACTGAGTCTGAATTGCCTTCCCATAGATTTCCAAGCGACTTGTCGCTTATGGTCAGGTCTGTCTTAATACCGCTTGTAGTCTTCGAACAGTTACTCCTCAGGTTTTTTCTGTTACAAACCTTAAAGTTAATCTTAGTTCCTAAGAAATCTCCTTCATGTGAGTACCAAGGACAGCCCATGCCCAACTGTTTTTGTTTTGTTTTGTTTTGTTTTGTGGCTTACACCCCAGCAATGTGGTGGCAATACTCCAGACTCAGGTATAACTCCAGCCATTGTTCAGCAGTCATTAAGGAGGGTGCAAATTAAACCCGAGCTGCTAAACGCAATGCAAATGCCCCACCTAAAGTACCATCGCTCTCTCCCTACGCTTTTGAGGTTGTAACTGTGGAGCACCCCCACTGTCAATAAAGTTCTCTACATACCACAATGCACTTGAGGATAGCAGAAAATTATACTGACACTGAAAGCTCAAAGATAAATATCACTGTATTAAAAAATACAGTGGATAGATGAAGACATAGCAAATCAGATAGGCTTTTTGCATGAAACTGACCTGAGGTCTAAGCGTGCATTGAACCCTGTTTCGTCCCCTCCAATTGTCCACATGTCATAGTAGAACAAACCAGGTATAAGCCCTGAATATTCTCAGGTGTTGACCCTAAGAAAATAAACACACACTGTCAAGGAAAGATGTCAGGTTACTCTGCATTGGAAAATTTTAAATAGACATGAATACCAAAATTGGACTTCATGCTAGGGAGATAAAAGGGGTACTGATTGGGCAGTGATTAAATCCGAAAGATGTGAGCTGCCAGGGCAAAAATTTATTTGATCCTCAGGAGGTCTTTCAAGGTGGAATTTACCACAAATGTGTGGGAGTCAGAGGTTAGGTAAGACAGAGAAGGGAACAGTGTGCTAATAATTACTGAAAGTGCTAACACCAACTTAGACCTGAGCATTAATTAGGCAAAAAGATACACATGATAACCTCTAAGTGTATGTATTACAATTCACAATATGTAAGAGGAGGAAGAGAGAGAAAGAGAAAAGAGATAAAGAAACTGCCATAGAGGCAAGCTAGGGGAGGAGGGAGGATCTGGGGGACACTTGGTGGTGAGAAATGGGCACTGGTGGAGGATGGGTGCTGGAACACTGTATGACCGAAACCCAAACATGAACATCTTTGTAATTGTATATCTCACGGTGTTATAATAAAACATTTAAAAATTAGTTGACCCAGTGCTGACATCACTCCCAAACGGTTAAGCACCAAAAGCCTCCCCAAAACACAAACACAGAGAATGTATAATTTTGTGCAGAATTCAAACGAGTTATTCACCAATAAGTCCAAATGTGTATCTTAGGAAGCCTAGTGAAAAAATACTATATAGGGAAAACTAAAGAGAAATGCAAATGGTCACACCAACTAGCTCAAAGGATTGACTCTGATGCTGACCACTGATGTACACATGGACTGCCCCCACGGATACAAGAGTCCACTCACCCATTTCATGCTCATCAGAACCATCCAGTGAAGTGATAGGAGTGTTACACCTGTCCCTCAGCACCCTCTGTCGCCCTTACCACCTGGCGCTCCAACAATGCTGTGGTGTTGTTATGGTGACCAAGGTGTCTGAGGTTCTACAGAACTATGCACTCCAGTGTGAGGATGCCATCAACCAACAGATCAACATGGAGTTCCACACGCCATATGTTTTCCAGGCCATGGGCTTATATTCAGCTGGGAAGACATGACACTGGAAGCACTTCTCCCAATACTTTCAGCATCTAGTCTCTGGAGGCTCAGGATCAGGTAAAGCTGATGGACCTGAAGAACCTGTATGGGCCGTGACTCCGCCCCTGTCCAAAATCATGTCAGGCAGGTCTCGGTCAGCGGCTGCAGGCCATGGAGCACACCTTGATGCTGGAGAGAACATCAACCAGAGGGTCATTGATCTGCACCAGCTGGCCACCACGGCCACCTCTGCATGACGGCCACCACTGCGGTTTCCTGAGAATTACTTCCTTCCAAACAAACCAGTCTATATAGGAGCTTGCTGACCATATTATGACCCTGGAATTTGGGGGACACAGTATACCACCATGTCCAAGTACATCTTCGAACCATTTGTTTTGGGTCTAGGTAACAAAAGAATTGAGCCTGGAGTGCCTCCTTCTCCATCGACTCCGGTGCGGTATATCCCATGGACTCTCTGATGAACATGGCGTATATTGCGTTGCCAGCTGCAAAGACTAAGGTCACTTGTATTTTAAGGAGTTTAACTGTTTTTCTCCAATAAGCTTACTTGGTTTGAGAATCAATATCATTGTTGTATGTACTAACCGTTTTCCGCTAACATTGCAACTGGGTGTCCAGGAGTCCCAATCTCCAACATCCAAGTCCTGTCGGCTGGCTCAGGATTTCCAGTCTATGGGACAGGATGGCGCCAGTCACAGGGAAACTGTGTTCAATAGATGATGTTTAGATGTGGTGGAAGGCTGCAACCACTGTGAATCCAGTGACGTGATGGGGAGAGCAAAACTCCTGTCATGGGAAAAGCACAACTTCTGTCAGCTATGCCATGGGAATCTAGCTGAGCCAGAGAAGCTGATGCAGCTTCAGAACCAGTGCGAGGCCCAGCTGTGCTTTCATCATGCCCAGAAGTCCCACAGACGACTGCGAGGAAAACCCGAACGCCATGGAGTTAGTCTTGATTCTGCACAAGACTGTGAACGACAGCCTGCTCGATCTGCACCGCTGATCACCACCTTGCATGATGGCCTCCTGTGCGGCCTCCTGAGAATCACTTCCTGCCCCAGCAAGTCGATACCATCTACCAGTTAGTTGGTGGATCATGTCACCACCCTGCGTAACATGGGGTACCTCTTTGACAATGTGACCCCGCGTAACAGCGATGGTGACAAAATGGTCTGAGTTGGACAGCCTTCCCATAATTGTGGTTTTCAGGGAATTCCTCTGGTCACTTTGATGGTCATGCCTGTTTTAGTATTGCTTGAGCAAGGTGCTCAAGTTATCCCTAAAGGTTTTTCTGTTTCAAACATTAAAGTTAATTTTAGTTCCTAAGAAATCTCTTTCATTTTTTTATCATTTTCTTTTTTTTTGTTTTCTATTTGTTTTTATTTTTTTAATTTATTTTTTTTTAATTACAAAAATGTTTATGTTTGGGTTTTCATGTGAGCATAACAACTACCCATGCCCTACTTTTTTAGTGGTTAGACACCCAGAGATGCAGGGGTTATTCCAGAGTTTATACTTAGGGATTAATACTGCCTGTGCTTAGGCAGTCCTAAGGGATGCCGAGAATCAAACACAGGCCATCTACATGCAAGGCAAATGCCCTACCCTCTGTACCATTGCTCTGTCCCCTTAAGATTTGTCAAGTAGTATCTGTGGAGCACCCACGTTTTCAATCAGGATCTCAACCTCGCACAAGAATTACGAGGATAGCAGAAAGGTCTATGGGTCACTGAAAGTGCAAACTATCACCTT
>JAJIBD010037680.1:0-10667 GCA_021461705.1 Cryptotis parvus
TCTGCATGCAGGCAAACACCCTACCCACTGGACTGGCAGTGCTGGCCCCTAAATTTTTTTTTTGTTTGGGTCACACCACGATGTCAGGGGTTACTCTGGCACTTCCCTCAGGAATTACTCTGGCGGTGCTCAGGGGACCTTATGGGATGTCGGGGATCAAATCGGGTTGGCTGCGTGCAAGGCACGCTGTGCCCACTATTCTCCAGCCCTGATTTTTTCAGAAAACCTGCTAGACAAATTCTAAAAGAAGTATAACACGCGTTTTAAAAAAAAAATTCATTGTACCACCATGAGATACGCAATTAAAAAGATGTTCATACTTGGGGTCTCAGTTATGCAGTGCTCCAGCACCCATCGCTCTACCAGTGCCTCTCGACTACGTAGTCCGAGGCCCATACTTCACTCTCCATTTCCTGTGAACCCACCACCACCACTGCCAGTTTGTTACAGCTACAGTAGTCATTTCAATGTATATATGGTCAAGATCAGGGAAGGACCTGACTTAAACTTGATTTTTGGGTAATTTTTATTTATTCATTTGTTCATTCACTTATTTATTTTGGCTTTTGAGGACACACCCTGCGATCCTCTCTCTGCACTCAGGAGTCATTCTTGGCGATGCTTAAGGACCATATGGGATGTTGGAGATCAAGCCCAGGTTGGCCTTGTGCAAGGCAAATGTCATACCGCTGTGTTATCGCTCGGGCCGCCCCTAACTTGATTATTCTAAGCTGTGTGCTGCTGTGCCACTCTCTAACCTGTCTCTCTTCCAGCTTTTGCTTTGAGGTGGTGGCTGCAGGGCTTGTGGCCACGTCCTCTGGGACATGGAGGTGGAGAAGAGATAGGAGGAGTACAGCCACACCAGCCCCCTCTCTGCTGACCCTAGGAGCTGGGGTGAACATGGCCGAGGGATGGAGCCATTTATGCCTTCCCATTGCTCCATAGACTGCTCCACATGGGTCAAGGCGGAGCAGCTGTGCTTTGGCCTATCTCTTCTCTAGCTTTGCTGGTCATTTGATTTCTTGAGGTAATTTGAAATTTATGGAAAACCTGAGTGAGGCACTGCATGCGTAATGCAAATTCGAATTTGTTTTGTTTTTAATGATAGGTGCCTAAGGGAGACAATAGATGCTGTACCAAATGCCATACCTGGGAGAACAGATATAGAGTTGGAAATATATGGAATGGAAGGTATTCCAGAAAAAGACATGGATGAAGACTGACTTCTTGAACAGAAAACACAAGGTAAATTAACATTACACATCTGCACATTTATTTGTTGTGCGCCACCCCTAGGCGTGCTTTAGGAACGTGATGCGGGGCAACAAATCTGCTCCAGGCACAATACTTTTCCATTTTTTTTTTGCCTTTTTTGGGTCACACCTGGCAATGCTCAGGGGTTACTCCTGGCTCTGCACTCAGGGAGTACTCCTGCCGCGGTGCTCGGGGGACCATATGGGATGCGGGGGGGGGTTGAACCCGGGCGGCAGAGCCGGCCGCCTGCAATGCCGGCGCCACCACCAGCTGGGCTATCGCTCCATCTCTTCTCTACACTCAGGATTTTTTTTAACCTTTTTTTTTTTTTTGGGTCACACCGGCGATGCTCAGGGATTACTCCTGGCTCTGCACTCAGGAATCACTCGTGGCGTTGCTCGGGGACCATATGGGATACCGGGAGTCGAAACCGGGCCGGCCTGGGCCGGCCGCGCGCAAGACAAGCGCCCTACCCACTGGGCTATCGCTCCGGCCCGGGATTTACTCTGGCAGTGCTCGGGGGACTATATGGGATGCCTGGGATCAAACCTGGGCAAGACAGGCGCCCTACCCGCTGGGCTCTAGCTCTGGCCCCTTGTATTTTTTTTTATTATACCGCCCTGAGATATCATTAGAAAAGTGTTCATATTTGGGTTTAGTTCATAGTTTTCCAGCACCTATCCCTCTACCAGTGTCAATTTCCCTCCACCAATGTCCCCACTTCCCTCCCCATCCTGTCTTCTTGGCATTTTTTTTTCTTTTGGGTCGTGCCCCAAGATGCTCAAGAGGTTTCTCCTGGCTCTGTGCTCAGGAATTACTCCTAGCGGTGCTCAGGGACCATATGGGATGCGGGGATTGAACCTAGGCCTGCATGGGCCGGCGGCGTGCAAGGCAAGCGCCCTACCACGCTGGACTATCGCTCAGTCCCCATGGCAGATTCTTTCCTCTCCTTTCTTTTCCTCCCTCCCTCTCCTCTCTCCCCTTGCTTCCCTTATCCATTGTGAAATCTAATACATACGTTTAGAGGCTATCATGTGTGTGTTTTTACCTATATCCATAGCTCAGTTCTCAGATGGTATCATTTTCTTTTCTTTTTTTTTTCCTTTTTGGGTCACACCCGGCAACGCTCAGGTTACTTCCTGGCTCTCTCTCCAGGAATTACTCCTGGCAGTGCTAGGGGACCATATGGGATGCCGGGGATCGAACCGGGCAAGGCAACGCCCTACCGCTGGGTTATTGCTCTGCTCCCCCATTTTCAATGATTCTTAGAACACTGTTCCGTACTCTGTCTTACCTAGCCTATGGCACCCACATGTTTGTGGCCTGCTAGATTTTGAGATAAAGAACACATGTCTTGGGGATCGGAACTGTATCCAGCTCTGGAGTCTGGACCTCAGAATCATTGTAGGTTGTGTTGCGCGAGGTTTTCTGACTTTTGGGAGCCTGGTGGAGGACAGGCCAAGAGCAAAAACCTGCCCCACTCCAAGTTGCCCCACAGTCTAGCACAACAGGCCTTTATACTTTTTTTTTTTTTTTTTTTCTCTTTGGGTCACACCGGCAATGCTCAGGGGTTTCCCCTGGCTCTGCACTCAGGAATTACTCCTGGTGGTGCTCGGGGAGCATATGGAATGCCAGGGATTGAACCAGCCAGCATGGGCCGGCTGCATGCAAGGCAAACGCCCTACCCCTCTGGGCTACCGCTCACCCCCCTTTTAAAAATGTTTGTTCAGTTTTATTTTCAGTTTGTTCAGTTTTATTTGCTTTTTCTTGGTGGAGGTGTCGCACTCTGGTTTTCAGGGTTCATTCCTGGCTTTGTGCTCAGGGATCACTGTGAGGAATGTAGCATAATGTGGTATATGGGACCTAACCTAGTACAATTGTAGTGCAAGGAACGGCACCTTCCCTTCCTTCATCCTCCTGTTTTTTTTTTTCTTTTTGGGTGGGGGGGTCACACTTGGGAGTTGCTCCTGGCTCTTAGCTCAGGAATTACACCTGGCGGTGCTCAGGTGCTCATTGAACCCATGTCGCCGCTTGCAAGGCAAGTGCCCTACCTGCTGTGGTATTGCTCCGGTCCCAATCCTCCCCTGGTTTTGTGGCCCCACACATACTCAGGGATTACTTCTGGTTTTGTGCTCAGGATTTGCTTCTGGTGGGGTTTGGGGTCCATATGGGGTACTAGGGATTGAACCTATGTTGGCTGTGAGCTGGGTTAGCACCTTACCTACTATACTTTCTCTGGCCCTTTTTTTTTTTTATTAAAAATAAAAGGGTCCTGATTTATAATACTATTAATATGCTTGAGAATACATCCTCCAAGATCATATCACCACATTGTTTCCTTCCATTAATGTCCTAGAGCTTGCTCCTGACATACTACACAACACCCGCTCCCATCTACCTCCCTTCTGTTAAGGTGGACCTATATTCAGACAGCCAGCTTTCTTTTCTTTCTTTCTTTTTTTTTTTTTTTTCCTTTTTTGAGTCACACCGCAATGCTCAGGGGTTTCTCCTGGCTCTGCACTCAAGAACCACTCTTAGCGGTGCTCGGGGGACCACCATGGGATGCCAGGGAATCGAACCCGGGCCAGCACACGCTGGCCGTGTGCAAAGCAAACACCCTACCCACTGGACCATCACTCCGGCCCTCAAAGGTTATTCTTGGCCCTGCACTTTGAAATTACTTCTGATGTTGTTTGGGGGCCATATGGGATGTTGGGGATTGAACCCAAATTGGCCGTTTGCAAGGCAAATACCCTACCTGCTGTACTACTGTGCTGGCACAAGAAGCTAATTTTTTAATTTGAAGTTTTATATTTTGCTTATTATATTTGAATTCCAAATGAAATTAACAAAGTATTGATGCTTTGAAGATGAGGGTATCTTGTTTTAAGTAACAACTATTTTGAAAATACTATGAGTGAATATGCTGTAAGTCACTGAGTAGGAGTAGGTCACTTTATTTATTCATTTATTTATTCATTTATTTATTCTTTTTTTTGGGTCACACCCGGCAATGCTCAGGGGTTGCTCCTGGCTCTGCACTCAGGAATCACTCCTGGCGGTCCATGGGGACCATATGGGATGCTGGGGATCGAACCTGGGCCAGCATGGGCCGGCCACATGCAAGGCAAACACCCTACCCGCTGGACTATTGCTCTGGCCCAAGTCACTTACTTTACATATAGCCAATTCCCTCTTTGATCTTTGAAGCTTGATATGGTCCCCTAATCCCTGCCCTTTTAGCCCAGCACAATCCTCCCCCATTCCAGAATCAGTGTTTTATTTGAATTGGAATTAGAATCCATGTCTTGCTTCAGATGGAGGACGTCATTCAACCTAGGAAATTGTTTTGACCACAATAGCAGTGCACTGTGGCTGGCTGTTCCTGGTTTGTGTGTTTAGAAGTGATCCCCAGGGGGCAAGAGTGATAGCACAGCCGGTAGGGCAATTGCCTTGCAAGCGGCAGAACTAGGTTCGATCCCCAGCATCCCATATGGTCCCTGAAGCACCGCCAGGAGTAACTCCTTAGTGTTGTGTGTGACAAAAAAAAGCAAAAGAAAATAAATGATCCCCAGAGGTGTTCAAATCATCCTTTTTGGTGCCAGGACTTAGTCATGGTTGCCTTTACCACCTGCAAAGCCAAGGGCCCTCACCTCCTGTGCTCTCTTCCTCGCTTCGCTCTCCCTCTTTTTGTTTTGGGGACCACACCCAGCCGTGGCTACCAGTTTCTTCACCAGTGTCCTGGAGCCAGGAGAGGGGTACCATAAAAAGTAGTGTAAACCAAATGATTTTGGAAGAAGGAAAAAATACCATGAGGATTTAGGGTAGCTGAAGAGGCCTCAAGTTCAATTTCTGGCATCCAGTAGTTTGAGATGGCTGCTCAGTCTAGCACTGCACCCCAGGTCCTAGCATTCACAGGCCCCACATAGCTGAACTGCATTTTTGCTGGGGCTGGTCCCAAATGTACCACCTCCCTGTTCCCCCACCTAGCATGAGATTTGAACTAAATGTATAGTGGCTTTTCTGGGTTTTGTTTCTGCATCAGGGGTGTGTAGTCAGGTCTTCACTTGTGCTCTAGATGTGAGCCATGTCCCATGAAACACCCCTGATGAAATTATAGTGTTGAATATCATAAATGTTTTGTCTTTTTATTGGCAAAGTTTAATTAGAACTCTTTTTAGCAGAGAGTCAAAAAAGAAACAGCAAGATGATTCTGATGAGTATGACGACGATGAAACTGCAGCTTCCAACTTCATTTCAGCCACAGCCTGTTCAACCTCAGCAAGGCTATATACCTCCAATGGCACAGCCAGGTCTACCACCAGTTCCAGGAGCACCAGGAATGCCTCCAGGTAACAGATGTTTGCTTGCTTTCTTTTTCCCCAGGGTGTTGGGGGTGTGGTCCAAACCTGATAATACTCTTCTTGGATGGGTTACTTCTGGCTCTACACTCACTCCTGGCAGTGCTTGGTTAACCATATAGGATGCCAAGGATTGAACAACAACAAAAAGTGGGTCAGCTACAGTCAAGGTAAGCACCTTACCACTATACTATCTGGCCCCCCTCTATTTTATTTTTTTTTGTTCGCACCCGGCAATGCTGAGGAATTACTCCTGGCGGTGCTCGGGAACCATATGGGATGCGGGGTCGAACCGGGTCGGCCGCATACAAGGCAAACCCCTTACCTGCTGGACTATCGCTCTGGCCCCCTCTATTTTGGAGCAAGGTACTCCTAGCTGTGTTCAGGGCTTCTGGCTCTGCTCAGGTATCATTTCTCATGAGGCTTGAGAGACCATATGAAGTGCCAGGGAACAAACTCTGGTTGGCCACATGCCTTACTCACTGTACTACCTCTCTGGTCCTCCTTTGACTTTCTTTTTTTTTTTTTTTTTTGCTTTTGGGTCACACCCAGCAATGTTCAGGGGTTTCTCCTGGCTCTGCACTCAGGAATCACTCCTGGCGGTGCTGGGGACCATATGGGATGCCGGGATCGAACCAGGGCCGGCACAGGCTGGCCGCGTGCAAGGCAAACACCCTACCCGCTGGGCTATCGCTCCGGCCCCGTCCTTTGACTTTATGTATGTATATTTTGTTTTTTTATTGGGCCCTGTGCCCAAGAGGTTTTTTTTTTTTCCCGTTTTTGGGTCACACCCGCGTGTCGGTGCTCGGGGACCATATGGGTTGCCGGGGACCGAACCCGGCCGGCATAGGCCAGCCACGTGCAAGACAAACCCCTACCCGCTGGGCTCTGCTCCGGCCCCAAAAGTTGTTCTTTTTTTGGGGTGTGTGTGGTTGAACATACCAAGCAGTGCTCGTGGATTACTCCCTCTTGGCTTTGTGCTTAGGGATCACTCCTGTTGGTGCTCAGGGACCCACATGGGATGCTGGGGATCAAATATGGGTTAGCCACATGCCAAGGCAAAAGACTTACCCACTATACTATCTCTCTAGCCCCACGGGAGTTGTTCTTGGTAATGATTTGGAAACCATATCAAGTGCCGAGGATCCAAACCTATGCCTCATACGTGTAGAGCATATACAAGGTCTATTGTGCACACTCTAGCCCAGCATTATTTCCCTTATACGATTCTTAAGATTTTATTGGTACTTTGAAAACTGGCTAAATTTTCTTTCCCTGGTCCTGAAATGTTACTTATTTTTTGTTTCTGCTTTGTGGCAATCCTACACTATACTCAGGGCTTAACAACTGGTTCTGTGCTCAGGGATCACTCCTGGTGATGCTCAGGGGACCATATTGGAGGGAGGCAGGGATCAAAACTCAGTTCGGCCATACCAAGGCAAGTCCCCTAGCCTCTACTGTCGTTCTGGCCTCTATTCCTATAATGTTAATTTGGTATTTTCTTGTTGAAATTCTTTTTTTTAGGCATACCTCCATTAATGCCAGGTGTTCCTCCTCTGATGCCAGGAATGCCACCAGTTATGCCAGGCATGCCTCCTGGGTAAGAAAGTTCTTAATTACTTTGTGGGCTTATGCCTAGTATTAATCTTTGAATAATATAATTTAAATGTTACTTTTTTTTCTTTCCTTTTCTGTTCCCTTTTTTCTTTCTTTTCTTTGCTTCTGAACAAATGGGCTTTATAAATATTAACTTGTCTATTAAAGGGGTCTGTCTATAAATTTCAAGGAATAGAAATTCGCCTCTAAGGAAGATTGATTTGGGTTGAGGATATATATGTACACGTATACATGTGTATAAATATACGTATACGTTTATATATGTATGTGCAGCCATCTGCTTCAGTTGCATCTGATGTAATTAAAGTAGTTGGTTGTAAATTTTAGTTTCTGAGATTCACAACTGTCAACTGCTGTGCTGAGACGCCAAACTCTATAAAGTGTCAAATCATCAGGAACTAAAATGAGTATGAGGTGCTCAAGCCCATCACTTTACTTAATTATTGGGTGTCAGAGGTATACAGTACACTTTCCCACTGTATTTTGAAAATCACAGTTAGATTTTGATTTTGTCATACATTTTCACAGATTGCATCATCAGAGAAAATACACCCAGTCATTTTGCGGTGAAAACATGTAAGCATCTCATTCATAATGTAATTCAGGAGGTATAATCATAATGTCATTTTTTTTTTGTGTGCTTAATGGTATCTAGTTAGTTTCAGAAGGTTTTTTTCCCTAACTTTCCCACTAAAATGCTAAAAATTGCAGGCTGATTGACACAGGTAATTTAATGTAGGGAAGTAAATTACTCTGAGGAAATAACAGTGAGTGATCTATGTATACATAGCATTTTTAAATGTTGAGATATTTTTCCTAAAACAACAAAAAGTAAGTGTTGGTATTAAGATACATTCCTTAGCATATTTCAGGTTCTAATAACAGATTTTTTTTGGGGAGGGGTCACACCCAGCAACACTCAAGGGATTACTCCTGGCCCGCCGCTCAGGAATTCTCCTGATGCTGATGGTGCTGGGGACTGTATGGGATGCTGGGGATTGAACCCGGGTCTGCCGTGTGCAAGGCAAATACCCTACTCGTGCTATCTCTTCAGCCCTCTAATAACTTAATTTTAAAAATTTATGTAGAAGTTAGTCTCTTGATGAAAGTCTCCAGTAAATTTCAGCTTTTTTTTTTTCTTCTTGGGTCACACCTGGTGATGCCCAGGGGTTACTCCTGGCTCTTTTCTCAGGAATTACTCCTGGCAGTGCTCGGGGGACCATATGGTATGCGGGGGATCGAACCTGGGCCAGCACAGGCCGGCTGCATGCAAGAAAAAACACCTAACCGCTGGGCTATCGCTCCGGCCCAATTTCAACTGATTTTGAGACTGACCTAATTCAGGAAGGGGAAACAGGTTATATTTTTGTCATGATGTAGTGTTAGGTAGCTATGTCACGTAGAGATTAGCCTGTTGGGGTTTACTTTGACTTAAAATTTGATTTAATTTTCTTTTATTTTGGTAATTTATTTGTACCCCTCAAAAAATGTTTTTACTACACAGATTGAAAAATCTTATAGAACAAAGAGATCTCTATTTCTTGTATATTTCATGTAGATGTTTTCCAAGTATGACAGGTGTTTTTTCTTTACAATTAATGTATGCATATTTTAGATTACGTTTCATTTCTATTTAGATGAGATACACTTGTTACCAGTGACTTTAAACACATTAAATGTTTTTTCAAAATAGACTGAAATTTTTCCCCATGTTGCTGATCAGCTAAAGTATTTGTTGGGTTATTTCAGAGGTTTTACGTTTTAGGATTTTTGTATTTGTACTTTCAGCTTGTTTTCATTATTAAGGGTCAAGTTCAGGTCTTGCCCATTGGTTCCAGACTTGAGCCAAAATAATTTCCAGTGCTTTATACTGTTAAGTTACTTTGTTGTTTCTTGCAATTTCCTTTCTATAGAATGATGCCAATGGGTGGAATGATGCCACCTGGACCAGGAATACCACCACTGATGCCTGGTATGCCACCAGGTATGAGATGTTAATTTCCTTTGTAAAATTAATTAATAATTTTGTGAGAATTCATGGGATTGAATTAAGGGCCTCATATAAAGCATATATTCAACCATGGACTGTATCATTCTGCTGATGAAAATACTTTTAGGTGTTAGATTAGTGGGCATTGGTGCAGTGTAATGTTAAAATTCCAATATACTGGTGAGAGAGTGTCTCTGGATTTTTTTGGCCACAGCTGGTAGGGATTACTTCTAGCTCTTCACTTAGGCGTTGCTCCTGACAGATCTTGGGTACCTTCTGTAGTGCCAGAGATTTCACCTTGTGTCAGCTGTATACCAGCCTAAAGGACTACTTCCTGTACTATCTTTCTGGCCCTGTGATTTATTTTCTAAAATGGCAAGAAATGTTACAAAATATCCTGTTATAAATTTTAGAAAAGGGCTTGGCCAAAATGAGTCACGGAACTGTAGCTGAAGCAGAGACTATTATAAGTTAAGCAGTTTAGGGGCCGGAGCGATAGCCCAGCGGGTAGGGGCGTTTGCCTTGCACGTGGCCGGCCTGTGCCAGCCCGGTTCGATCCCGGCGTCCCATATGGTCCCCTGAGCACCGCCAGGAGTAATTCCTGAGTGCAGAACCAGGAGTAACCCTGAGCATTGCCGGGTGTGACCCAAAAGCAAAAAAAAAAAAAAAAAGTTAAGCAGTTTAACAATAACTCACATCCTTCGACCAACTGAGACTATTAAAAGTAATAGAAGAATCTGATAGTCCGTTAGCAGTGAAGGCGTTATTTCAAACATAATATCTGTACATTTAGTATTTTGGTGATAATGAAGAACCCATGTTTTTTTTCCTATGTACAAGGAACACAACTGGCAGCTGCTTGGGAAGCTGATACATTGTTAGATGAAACCTAGGCCTCTTAGGGGCAAAACTTGTTCAGCCTATTGATCTATCTTTTTAGCCAAGAATACGTTTTTCCTTTAAGTGTTTCTTAAACCTTCTCAGGTATTCTCCTGGTTCTGCACTCAGAAATTTTGTTTTTCTGCTTTTTTGGGTCACACCTGGAAGTCCTCAGGGGTTTCTTCTGCATTTGCAATCAGGAATTACTCCTGGCAGTGCTCAGAGACCATTATGGAATGTCGGGGGATTGAACTAGTCATCCACATACAAAGCAAAATGCCCTGACTGCTGTTCTGTTGCTACACTCCCCCCTACCCCCATGTGTGTTTTTTTTCCCCCGTTTATTTTGGGGGCATGCCTAGCCATGCTAAGGGGTTGCTTCTGGCAGTGCTCAGAGGACCACATTGAATGCTGGGGGCTCAAACAGTTTGGCAGTGTACAGGATAAGCGCCCTACCCTCTCTGCTATGACTCCAATACCCCAGTGTCGGGTTGTGTGGGGTGGTTTTTTAACTTTTTGGGTCACACCCGATCTTGTTCAGGGGTTACCTCTGGCTCTACACTGAG
>JAJIBD010037681.1:0-11156 GCA_021461705.1 Cryptotis parvus
GGACTCCTGAGCCTCATCAGGAACCATCTTTTAATGTAAAGCTAGGAATAAGCCCAGAACACTAGTTGGGTACCAGACACCCACTAAAAAAAGAAAAGAATACAGATAGTCTGACCATAAGGACTAGTCTTTTTATTTGTGTTTTTGCTTTTTTGGGGTCACACCCGGCAATACTCTAGGGGTTACCTCTGACAGTGCTTGGGGAACCATATAAGATGCCGGGGATTGAACCTTGATCCGACCCCTTGATTTTTTTTTTTTTTTTTTTTTTTGGTCACACCCAGCGATGCTCAGGGTTACTCCTAGGTCTGCACTCAGGAATCAGTCCTGGCACTGTATGGGGTATCGTATGGGATGCCGGGATCGAACACGGGTCGTCTGCATGCAAGGCAAACACCCTACCCACTGGACTATCGTGCTGGCCCCTAAATTTTTTTTTTTGTTTGGGTCACCCAGCGATGTCAGGGGTTACTCCTGACACTTCCCTCAGGAATTACTCCTGGCAGTGCTCAGGGGACCTTATGGGATGTTGGGGATCAAATCCGGGTTGGCTGCGTGCAAGGCACGCTGTGCTATTGCTCCAGCCCCTGATTTTTTTTCAGAAAAACCTGCTAGACAAATTCTAAAAGAAGTGTAACACACCGTTTAAAAAAAAAATTCATTGTACCACCATGAGATACGCAATTAAAAGATGTTCATACTTGGGTCTCAGTTATGCAATGCTCCAGCACCCATCGCTCTACCAGTGCCTCTACGACCACCGTAGTCCGAGGCCATACTTCACTCTCCATTTCCTGTGAACCCACCACCACCACTGCCAATTTGTTACAGCTACAGTGATCATTACAATGTATATATGGTCAAGATCCAGGGAAGGACCTGGTCTTAAACTTGATTTTTTGGGTAATTTTTATTTATTCATTTGTTCATTCACTTATTTATTTTGGCTTTTGGGGACACACCCTGCGATCCTATCTCTGCACTCAGGAGTCATTCTTGGCGATGCTTAGGGACCATATGGGATGTTGGGGATCAAACCCAGGTTGGCCTTGTGCAAGGCAAATGTCATACCCGCTGTGTTATTGCTCGGGCCGCCCCTAACTTGATTATTCTAAGCTGGTGCAGCTGTGCCTCTCTCTGGCCTGTCTCTCTTCCAGCTTTGCTGGTGGTGGTGGCTGCAGGGCTTGTGGCCACGTCCTCTGGGACATGGAGGTGGAGGGAGATAGGAGGGTACAGCCACACCAGCCCACCTCTCTGCTGACCCTAGGAGCTGTGGTGAACATGGCCAGGGATGGAGCCATTTATGCCTTCCCATTGCTCCATAGACTGCTCCACATGGGTCAGAGCGGAGCAGCTGTGCTTTGGGCCTGTCTCTTCTCTAGCTTTGCTGGTCATTTGATTTCTTGAGTAATTTGAAATTTATGGAAAACCTCAGTGAGGCACTGTCGCATACGTAATGCAAATTCGAATTTGTTTTGTTTTTAATGATAGGTGCATAAGGAGACAATAGATGCTGTACCAAATGCCATACCTGGGAGAACAGATATAGAGTTGGAAATATATGGAATGGAAGGTATTCCAGAAAAAAGACATGGATGAAAGACGACGACTTCTTGAACAGAAAACACAAGGTAAATTAACATTACACATCTGCACATTTATTTGTTTTGTGCCACCCCTAGGCGTGCTTTAGGAACGTGATGCGGGCAACAAATCTGCTCCAGGCACAATACTTTTCCATTTTTTTTTTTTTGCCTTTTTTGGGTCACACCTGGCAATGCTCAGGGGTTACTCCTGGCTCTGCACTCAGGAATTACTCCTGGCGGTGCTCGGGGACCATATGGGATGCCGGGATTGAACCCGGGCGGCAGAGGCCGGCCGCTTGCAAGGCAAACGCCCTACCAGCTGGGCTATCGCCCGGCCCCTATACTCTGCACTCAGGATTTTTTTTTTAACCTTTTTTTTTTTTCTTTTTGGGTCACACCCGGCGATGCTCAGGGATTACTCCTGGCTCTGCACTCAGGAATCACTCGTGGCGTTGCTCGGGGACCATATGGGATGCCGGGATCGAACCCGGGCCGGCACGGGCCGCCGCGCGGCAAGGCAAACGCCCTACCCACTGGGCTATCGCCCCGCCCGGGATTTACTCCTGGCAGTGCTCGGGGACTATATGGGATGCCTGGGATCAAACCTGGGCAAGGCAAACGCCCTACCCGCTGGGCTATAGCTCTGGCCCCTTGTATTTTTTTTTTTTTTTTATTATACCGCCCCTGAGATATAATTAGAAAAGTGTTCATATTTGGGTTTCGTTCATAGTTTTCCAGCACCTATCCCTCTACCAGTGTCAATTTCCCTCCACCAATGTCCCCACCTTCCCTCCCCCATCCTGTCTTCTTGTTTTTTTTTTTTTTTTTTGGGTCATGCCCCAAGATGCTCAGGGGTTTCTCCTGGCTCTGTGCTCAGGAATTACTCCTGGCGGTGCTCAGGGGACCATATGGGATGCCGGGATTGAACCCAGGCCTGCATGGGCCGGCCGCTGCAAGGCAAACGCCCTACCCGCTGGACTATCGCCCGGTCCCCATGGCAGATTCTTTTTATCTCCTTTCTTTTCCTCCCCTCCCTCTCCTCTCTCCCCCCCTTGCTTCCCTTATACATTGTGGAATGTAATACATACATTTAGAGGTTATCATGTGTGTGTTTTTACCTATATCCATAGCTCAGTTCTCAGATGGTATCATTTTCTTTTCTTTTTTTTTTTTTTTTGGGTCACACCCGGCAACGCTCAGGTTACTTCCCTGGCTCTCTGCTCAGGAATTACTCCTGGCGGTGCTAGGGGACCATATGGGATGCCGGGGATCGAACCCGGGCAAGGCAAACGCCCTACCCGCTGGGTTATTGCTCTGCCCCCCCCATTTTCAATGATTCTTAGAACACTGTTCCGTACTCTGTCTTACCTAGCCTATGGCACCCACATGTTTGTGGTATACTAGATTTTGAGATAAAGAACACATGTCTTGGGGATCGAACTGTATCCAGCTCTGGAGTCTGGACCTGAGAATCATTGTGGTTGTGTTGGCGAGGTTTTCTGACTTTTTGGGAGCCTGGTGGAGGACAGGCCAAAGAGCAAAAACCTGCCCCCACTCCAAGTTGCCCCACAGTCTAGCACAACAGGCCTTATACTTTTTTTTTTTTTTTTTTCTCTTTGGGTCACACCGCAATGCTCAGGGGTTTCCCCTGGCTCTGCACTCAGGAATTACTCCTGGTGGTGCTCGGGGAGCATATGGGATGCCAGGGATTGAACCAGCCAGCATGGGCCGGCTGCATGCAAGGCAAACGCCCCTACCCCCTCTGGGCTATCGCCCGCCGCGCCCCCCTTTTAAAAAATGTTTGTTCAGTTTTATTTTCAGTTTGTTCAGTTTTATTTGCTTTTTCTTGGTGGAGGTGTCGCACTCTGGTTTTCAGGGTTCATTCCTGGCTTTGTGCTCAGGGATCACTGTGAGGGAATGTAGCATAATGTGGTATATGGGACCTAACCTAGTACAATTGTAGTGCAAGGCAAGCACCTTCCCTTCCCTTCATCCTCCTGTTTTTTTTTTTTCTTTGGGTGGGGGTCACACTTGGGAGTTGCTCCTGGCTCTTAGCTCAGGAATTACACCCGCGGTGCTCAGGTGCTCATTGAACCCATGTCGGCCGCTTGCAAGGCAAGTGCCCTACCTGCTGTGGTATTGCTCCGGTCCCAATCCTCCCCTGGTTTTGTGGCCCCACACATACTCAGGGATTACTTCTGGTTTTGTGCTCAGGATTTGCTTCTGGTGGGGTTTGGGGTCCATATGGGGTACTAGGGATTGAACCTATGTTGGCTGTGAGCTGGGTTAGCACCCTACCTACTATACTTTCTCTGGCCCTTTTTTATTTTTATTAAAAAAAAAGGGTCCTGATTTATAATACTATTAATATGCTTGAGAATACATCCTCCAAGATCATATCACCACATTGTTTCCTTCCATTAATGTCCTAGAGCTTGCTCCTGACATACACACAACACCCGCCTCCCATCTACCTCCCTTCTGTTTAAGGTGGACCTATATTCAGACAGCCAGCTTTTCTTTTCTTTCTTTTTTTTTTTTTTTTTCCTTTTTTTGAGTCACACCGGCAATGCTCAGGGGTTTCTCCTGGCTCTGCACTCAAGAACCACTCTTAGCGGTGCTCGGGGGACCACATGGGATGCCAGGGAATCGAACCCGGGCCAGCACACGCTGGCCGTGTGCAAGGCAAACACCCTACCCACTGGACCATCACTCCGCCCTCAAAGGTTATTCTTGGCCCTGCACTGAGAAATTACTTCTGATGTTGTTTGGGGGCCATATGGGATGTTGGGGATTGAACCCAAATTGGGCCGTTTGCCAAGGCAAATACCCTACCTGCTGTACTACTGTGCTGGCACAAGAAGCTAATTTTTTAATTTGAAGTTTTATATTTTGCTTATTATATTTGAATTCCAAATGAAATTAACAAAGTATTGATGCTTTGAAGATGAGGGTATCTTGTTTTAAGTAACAACTATTTTGAAAATACTATGAGTGAATATGCTGTAAGTCACTGAGTAGGAGTAGGTCACTTTATTTATTCATTTATTTATTCATTTATTTATTCTTTTTTTGGGTCACACCCGGCAATGCTCAGGGGTTGCTCCTGGCTCTGCACTCAGGAATCACTCCTGGCGGTCCATGGGGGACCATATGGGATGCTGGGGGATCGAACCTGGGCCAGCATGGGCGGCCACATGCAAGGCAAACACCCTACCCGCTGGACTATTGCTCTGGCCCAAGTCACTTACTTTACATATAGCCAATTCCTCTTTGATCTTTGAAGCTTGATATGGTCCCCCTAATCCCTGCCCTTTTAGCCCAGCACAATCCTCCCCCATTCCAGAATCAGTGTTTTATTTGAATTGGAATTAGAATCCATGTCTTCTTCAGATGGAGGGACGTCATTCAACCTAGGAAATTGTTTTGACCACAATAGCAGTGCACTGTGGCTGGCTGTTCCTGGTTGTGTGTTTAGAAGTGATCCCCAGGGGGCAAAGAGTGATAGCACAGCCGGTAGGGCAATTGCCTTGCAAGCGGCAGAACTAGGTTCGATCCCCAGCATCCCATATGGTCCCTGAGCACCGCCAGGAGTAACTCCCTTAGTGTTGTGTGTGACAAAAAAAGCAAAAGAAAATAAATGATCCCCCAGAGGTGTTCAAATCATCCTTTTTGGTGCCAGGACTTAGTCATGGTTGCCTTTACCACCTGCAAAGCCAAGGGCCTTACCTCCTGTGCTCTCTTCCCTCGCTTCGCTCTCCCTCTTTTTGTTTTGGGGACCACACCCAGCCGTGGCTACCAGTTTCTTCACCAGTGTCCTGGAGCCAGGAGAGGGTACCATAAAAAGTAGTGTAAACCAAATGATTTTGGAAGAAGGAAAAAATACCATGAGGATTTAGGGTAGCTGAAGAGGCCTCAAGTTCAATTTCTGGCATCCAGTAGTTTGAGATGGCTGCTCAGTCTAGCACTGCACCCCAGGTCCTAGCATTCACAGGCCCGCATAGCTGAACTGCATTTTGCTGGGGCTGGTCCCAAATGTACCACCTCCCTGTTCCCCACCTAGCATGAGATTTGAACTAAATGTATAGTGGCTTTTCTGGGTTTTGTTTCTGCATCAGGGTGTGTAGTCAGGTCTTCACTTGTGCTCTAGATGTGAGCCATGTCCCATGAAACACCCCTGATGAATATTATAGTGTTGAATATCATAAATGTTTTGTCTTTTTATTGGCAAAGTTTAATTAGAACTCTTTTAGCAGAGAGTCAAAAAAAGAAACAGCAAGATGATTCTGATGAGTATGACGACGATGAAACTGCAGCTTCAACTTCATTTCAGCCACAGCCTGTTCAACCTCAGCAAGGCTATATACCTCCAATGGCACAGCCAGGTCTACCACCAGTTCCAGGAGCACCAGGAATGCCTCCAGGTAACAGATGTTTGCTTGCTTTCTTTTTCCCCAGGGTGTTGGGGGTGTGGTCCAAACCTGATAATACTCTTCTTGGATGGGTTACTTCTGGCTCTACACTCACTCCTGGCAGTGCTTGGTTAACCATATAGGATGCCAAGGATTGAACAACAACAAAAAAAAAAGTGGGTCAGCTACAGTCAAGGTAAGCACCTTACCACTATACTATCTGGCCCCCTCTATTTTTATTTTTTTTTTTGGTTCGCACCCGGCAATGCTGAGGAATTACTCCTGGCGGTGCTCGGGGAACCATATGGGATGCCGGGGTCGAACCCGGTCGGCCCGCATACAAGGCAAACCCCTTACCTGCTGGACTATCGCTCTGGCCCCCTCTATTTTGGAGCAAGGTACTCCTAGCTGTGTTCAGGGCTTCTGGCTCTGCTCAGGTATCATTTCTCATGAGGCTTGAGAGACCATATGAAGTGCCAGGGAACAAACTCTGGTTGGCCACATGCCTTACTCACTGTACTACCTCTCTGGTCCTCCTTTGACTTTTCTTTTCTTTTTTTTTTTTTTTTTTTGCTTTTTGGGTCACACCCAGCAATGTTCAGGGGGTTTCTCCTGGCTCTGCACTCAGGAATCACTCCTGGCGGTGCTGGGGACCATATGGGATGCCGGGGATCGAACCAGGGCCGGCACAGGCTGGCCGCGTGCAAGGCAAACACCCTACCCGCTGGGCTATCGCTCCGGCCCCGTCCTTTGACTTTATGTATGTATATTTTGTTTTTATTGGGCCCTGTGCCCAAGAGGTTTTTTTTTTTTTTTCCCCGTTTTTGGGTCACACCCGGCGTGTCCGGTGCTCGGGGACCATATGGGTTGCCGGGGACCCAACCCGGGCCGGCATAGGCCAGCCACGTGCAAGACAAACCCCTACCCGCTGGGCTATCGCTCCGGCCCCAAAAAGTTGTTCTTTTTTTGGGGTGTGTGTGGTTGAACATACCAAGCAGTGCTCGTGGATTACTCCTCTTGGCTTTGTGCTTAGGGATCACTCCTGTTGGTGCTCAGGGACCCACATGGGATGCTGGGGATCAAATATGGGTTAGCCACATGCCAAGGCAAAAGACTTTACCCACTATACTATCTCTCTAGCCCCACGGGAGTTGTTCTTGGTAATGATTTGGAAACCATATCAAGTGCCGAGGATCCAAACCTATGCCTCATACGTGTAGAGCATATACAAGGTCTATTGTGCACACTCTAGCCCAGCATTATTTCCCTTATACGATTCTTAAGATTTTATTGGTACTTTGAAAACTGGCTAAATTTTTCTTTCCCCTGGTCCTGAAATGTTACTTATTTTTGTTTCTGCTTTGTGGCAATCCTACACTATACTCAGGGCTTAACAACTGGTTCTGTGCTCAGGGATCACTCCTGGTGATGCTCAGGGGACCATATTGGAGGGGGAGGCAGGGATCAAACTCAGTTCGGCCATACCAAGGCAAGTCCCCTAGCCTCTACTGTCGTTCTGGCCTCTATTCCTATAATGTTAATTTGGTATTTTCTTGTTGAAATTCTTTTTTAGGCATACCTCCATTAATGCCAGGTGTTCCTCCTCTGATGCCAGGAATGCCACCAGTTATGCCAGGCATGCCTCCTGGGTAAGAAAGTTCTTAATTACTTTGTGGGCTTATGCCTAGTATTAATCTTTGAATAATATAATTTAAATGTTACTTTTTTTTCTTTCTCTTTTCTGTTCCCTTTTTCTTTCTTTTCTTTGCTTCTGAACAAATGGGCTTTATAAATATTAACTTGTCTATTAAAGGGGTCTGTCTATAAATTTCAAGGAATAGAAATTCGCCTCTAAGGAAGATTGATTTGGGTTGAGGATATATATGTACACGTATACATGTGTATAAATATACGTGATACGTTTATATATGTATGTGCAGCCATCTGCTTCAGTTGCATCTGATGTAATTAAAGTAGTTGGTTGTAAATTTTAGTTTCTGAGATTCACAACTGTCAACTGCTGTGCTGAGACGCAAACTCTATAAAGTGTCAAATCATCAGGAACTAAAATGAGTATGAGGTGCTCAAGCCCATCACTTTACTTAATTATTGGGTGTCAGAGGTATACAGTACACTTTCCCACTGTATTTTGAAAATCACAGTTAGATTTTGATTTTGTCATACATTTTCACAGATTGCATCATCAGAGAAAATACACCCAGTCATTTTGCGGTGAAAACATGTAAGCATCTCATTCATAATGTAATTCAGGAGGTATAATCATAATGTCATTTTTTTTTTTGTGTGCTTAATGGTATCTAGTTAGTTTCAGAAGTTTTTTTTCCCTAACTTTCCCACTAAAATGCTAAAAATTGCAGGCTGATTGACACAGGTAATTTAATGTAGGGAAGTAAATTACTCTGAGGAAATAACAGTGAGTGATCTATGTATACATAGCATTTTTAAATGTTGAGATATTTTTCCTAAAACAACAAAAAGTAAGTGTTGGTATTAAGATACATTCCTTAGCATATTTCAGGTTCTAATAACAGATTTTTTTGGGGAGGGGTCACACCCAGCAACACTCAAGGGATTACTCCTGGCCCTTCGGCCAGGAATTCTCCTGATGCTGATGGTGCTGGGGGACTGTATGGGATGCTGGGGATTGAACCCGGGTCTGCCGTGTGCAAGGCAAATACCCTACTCGTGCTATCTCTTCAGCCCTCTAATAACTTAATTTTAAAAATTTATGTAGAAGTTAGTCTCTTGATGAAAGTCTCCAGTAAATTTCAACTTTTTTTTTTTCTTCTTGGGTCACACCTGGTGATGCCCAGGGGTTACTCCTGGCTCTTTTCTCAGGAATTACTCCCTGGCAGTGCTCGGGGGACCATATGGTATGCCGGGGATCGAACCTGGGCCAGCACAGGCCGGCTGCATGCAAGAAAAACACCCTAACCGCTGGGCTATCGCCCCGCCCAATTTCAACTGATTTTGAGACTGACCTAATTCAGGAAGGGGAAACAGGTTATATTTTTTGTCATGATGTAGTGTTAGGTAGCTATGTCACGTAGAGATTAGCCTGTTGGGGTTTACTTTGACTTAAAATTTGATTTAATTTTCTTTTATTTTGGTAATTTATTTGTACCCCCCCAAAAAATGTTTTTACTACACAGATTGAAAAATCTTATAGAACAAAGAGATCTCTATTTCTTGTATATTTCATGTAGATGTTTTCCAAGTATGACAGGTGTTTTTTCTTTACAATTAATGTATGCATATTTTAGATTACGTTTCATTTCTATTTAGATGAGATACACTTGTTACCAGTGACTTTAAACACATTAAATGTTTTTTCAAAATAGACTGAAATTTTTCCCCATGTTGCTGATCAGCTAAAGTATTTGTTGGGTTATTTCAGAGGTTTTACGTTTTAGGATTTTTGTATTTGTACTTTCAGCTTGTTTTCATTATTAAGGGTCAAGTTCAGGTCTTGCCCATTGGTTCACAGACTTGAGCCAAAATAATTTCCAGTGCTTTATACTGTTAAGTTACCTTTGTTGTTTCTTGCAATTTCCTTTCTATAGAATGATGCCAATGGGTGGAATGATGCCACCTGGACCAGGAATACCACCACTGATGCCTGGTATGCCACCAGGTATGAGATGTTAATTTCCTTTGTAAAATTAATTAATAATTTTGTGAGAATTCATGGGATTGAATTAAGGGCCTCATATAAAGCATATATTCAACCATGGACTGTATCATTCTGCTGATGAAAATACTTTAGGTGTTAGATTAGTGGGCATTGGTGCAGTGTAATGTTAAAATTCCAATATACTGGTGAGAGAGTGTCTCTGGATTTTTTTGGCCACAGCTGGTAGGGATTACTTCTAGCTCTTCACTTAGGCGTTGCTCCTGACAGATCTTGGGTACCTTCTGTAGTGCCAGAGATTTCACCTTGTGTCAGCTGTATACCAGCCTAAAGGACTACTTCCTGTACTATCTTTCTGGCCCTGTGATTTATTTTCTAAAATGGCAAGAAATGTTACAAAATATCCTGTTATAAATTTTAGAAAAGGGCTTGGCCAAAATGAGTCACGGAACTGTAGCTGAAGCAGAGACTATTATAAGTTAAGCAGTTTAGGGCCGGAGCGATAGCCCAGCGGTAGGGCGTTTGCTTTCCACGTGGCCGGCCTGTGCCAGCCGGGTTCGATCCCGGGCGCTCCCATATGGTCCCCTGAGCACCGCCAGGAGTAATTCCTGAGTGCAGAACCAGGAGTAACCCTGAGCATTGCCGGGTGTGACCCAAAAAGCAAAAAAAAAAAAAAAAAAAAAGTTAAGCAGTTTAACAATAACTCACATCCTTCGGACCAACTGAGACTATTAAAAGTAATAGAAGAATCTGATAGTCCGTTAGCAGTGAAGGCGTTATTTCAAACATAATATCTGTACATTTAGTATTTTGGTGATAATGAAGAACCCATGTTTTTTTCCTATGTACAAGGAACACAACTGGCAGCTGCTTGGGAAGCTGATACATTGTTAGATGAAACCTAGGCCTCTTAGGGGCAAAACTTGTTCAGCCTATTGATCTATCTTTTTAGCCAAGAATACGTTTTTCCTTTAAGTGTTTCTTAAACCTTCTCAGGTATTCTCCTGGTTCTGCACTCAGAAATTTTGTTTCTGCTTTTTGGGTCACACCTGGAAGTCCTCAGGGGTTTCTTCTGCATTTGCAATCAGGAATTACTCCTGGCAGTGCTCCAGAGACCATTATGGAATGTCGGGGATTGAACTAGTCATCCACATACAAAGCAAATGCCCTGACTGCTGTTCTGTTGCTACACTCCCCCTACCCCCCATGTGTGTTTTTTTTCCCCGCTTATTTTGGGGCATGCCTGGCCATGCTAAGGGGTTGCTTCTGGCAGTGCTCAGAGGACCACATTGAATGCTGGGGCTCAAACAGTTTGGCAGTGTACAGGATAAACGCCCCTACCCTCTCTGCTATGACTCCAATACCCCAGTGTCGGGTTGTGTGGGTGGTTTTTTAACTTTTTGGGTCACACCCGATCTTGTTCAGGGGTTACCTCTGGCTCTACACTGAGGAATTAACTCCTGGAGGTGCTCAGGGACCATATGGGATGCCAGGGAGTGAACTTGG
>JAJIBD010037684.1:0-18442 GCA_021461705.1 Cryptotis parvus
GCAAATCGAAGATGAATGGGAAGACAGTGATACAGTGATACTCATGACTAGTAAACGCTTTGTTTTAAGTATCTAGATCTTATTAAATCACTGAATATCCTGGTAAATACTTCTACAAACTGAATAAAATATTGCCATATTTGGCATATTTATGATATTTAATCCTGAAAAAAATAAGATAACCATTTTCTCACAATAATATACTATCTCTTATTCAATAACAATATCAAATGGAGATGTCCTTTTGTCGTGATTGGAATACATTTTATAGTGGAGTCTTTGATTTATTCTTTGTTTCATAGCTTCAATTTAGAATCCTTAACTGAATGAATATACTGTCACATAATTTTCAGAAAGAAGAACATACTGATAACAGTCAAATTCAACTCATTTCTATATGCCATATCTTTTATTTCCATTTGCAGCATTCTTTCAAAACTGCTATGACCATTTTGGTTTGATTGTGGGTAGGTTTGGGTCACAGTCAGCCATAATCTCTCTGCTCTGTACTCCGGGAATCATGTGGCATCAGGAATTGAACCAGAGTCAGTTGTACTCAAGGCAAGTACCTCAACTCCTGTACTATCTTCAGCCCCTACTGCTTGACTGTTATATAAATCGTCAAAGAAATGTGTGAAACTTACTCAATGAAGTAGACTCTCACCCTTTTTCGGTATAGGCCATTTCCCAGTTTTCCGGCAATGGATCTGTTTCCTCATTATCTTCAGGTTTAGTTGACTTTGTATCATCCATCTGTTCTTTTAAGCTCCTCTGGTTGACTATACACTGGTGCAGGATAAGGCTGGGAGGTTGTCTCCCCCTGAGGCACTGCACTCTTCTCTTCAGGTTCACTGGATTCTACAAGAGAACAAGAGCATGTGTTGAATTATTTCAGCCAAAATAACTTCTGTATGAGTGCAAAGTAGACTTCACCATGAAGTATGCGCTACTAAGGCCAATGAGAAAGACATTTGCAAAAAAGGGCTGAAAATATAATTAAGTTTATAAAGTTCCCTTTCATTCATAGTCACATCTATCCTTAAACTAATTATAACTCATTACTGAATCCAACTACCAATTCACAGAGCAACCATAGTAAGCAGAAGGATCAGACACCTTCTGGCGCCCACATCCTACTACCTGGCAGATGTGAAAGTTGTCTTAAGTGGTAAAAAGGATTTTTGAAGATCTGCTTAAATTAAGGATGATGAGATTGAGATATTACGTTTGATTATTCAGATGAATCAATGTAATCACAAAAGTTTCTAAAAAAGCATAAGAGGAAATCAGAAGAGGAAAGTGATGGGAGATAGGAGCTACTAAGGAAAGACCCCAAATGGTGCACTGTTCCTAATGTTTTTGTTTGTTTGACAGCTTTGGGGCCACAACTGGTGTTTCCTGCGGCTACTTCCACTCAGTCATTGAGGAGTGGCTCAGAGCAGTGTTTCATAGACCACATAGAGTTGGGGGTAAAACTCAGACCTCCTGTTGCTCCCACCCCTGGAAATACCTTTCCAGTCCAGTTGTTGGCTTTGACAGTGCAAAGGAAATCAACCACAAGCAATAAGCATTGGTGATCTCTAGGAAACTGGCAAAGCAAAGGAACTGACTATTCCTTAGAGCTTTCAGAAAGGAACTTAGTCCTAGCTGGCACCTTGTCTTTAGCCTACCTCTGATTTCTGAATCACAAAAATGTGATATTATATATTAGCATCATTTAGGTCATTAAGATTATAGTGATTTGTGTCAACAGCAATAGGAAATGAACACAACCAAGCAAAACATTCAAAAGAAAAGCACTTTGCACTATTCCTAATATTTTTTATATTTATTTGGAAGACATACCTGGAGTAAAAATTTCAAAGAACAATATTAAAAAAAGACAATGTGACAGCACTTACACTGAACCCCGATGATTTTAAAATAGCCATAGAATAGTGTCGTCTTTTTTGTCTTTATTTTCAAAATGTAAGAAACACTGTAGTATCAGTAGTAACTCTGAGCATTGGGCATGGGGTGTTTGAAGGGCACATTACTTGACTGTGTCAGGATCTACTTCTGGCTCTGTGCTCAGAAATCACTCCTAAGTCTGCATGGGGAAATGTTGGGGAACGCCGCGGGGTCCCCGACAGTGTTGGGACAGAGGTTCTCTTCTACCTCCCGAGGACACCAGAAGAACAGATGAAAACTCACGAGTCCGGTGCAGTTCCAAAAGGCTTTTAATAGTACAAAAGCTCTTCCACAGCACTCCAATATAATAAACAAACTTTAGCTCTGGTCCGAACTTAGACCATACAAAAGAGCCTAAGTCTCCCACCAAAGAGAGAGGATCTCTCACCCGAGCTGAGTCCTACCCAGAAGGAGCAAAAGGCCAAAGAGCAAAAAGCCAAAAGCCAAAAGCAAAAGGCCCAAAAGGTAAAAGGTGAAGGGACCTCAAGTCAGCCACTTATATACACCAAAGGGGCTGTTAATATATAATCCAATCGGGAGGGTCATGTCAACAAAAACTCTAAACAGAGTGTAGTGCCACACCCTATTGCAAGGTATAAACAAAGGTTATGCCAAGGACTAATCCTTGAGATTACCTCTTATGTAAAACACTGGAGAGAGAGAGAGAGAGAGAGAGAGAGAGAGAGAGAGAGCTGATATAAAGTAATACATCTTAACTTCATGAGCTTCATGTAATCTAGATGGTACCACAAGGTCCTTCTTATTATTATCTGCACCAAGGTGATTCTGAGTATCTTGTTCTTGTGTAGTGAAAGGGTCACACTCGCCTTGCTTAGAGCAAACTAGTATGATCCTTCCTATAGTCATCCTGGTAAATTCTAACTGTCCCACGCCTGGGTGCAGTGGGTATAAAGAGGAGCTGTGCCCAATCTAGAAAACAAAGAAGTCTTAGTAGATGTATAAGTTAGAAGTTTATTCAGTCAAGGTGACTTCTGTAACTGCCACACGCTCTAGCAGTGTTTACATAGAAGAGAGAGGTCTCATTAGAATGACCCTTGAGTTAAATAGATTAAGCTTGGGAGTGGGCAAAACAACAAAACTCCCAGAATAGCTAAATGTGTCCTCCAACATGGAACCAGAGTGGAGCTGGAGATAAATAAGACTATGTTCTCCTGTATGTAATTTAAGTGCCTTAATCTCGGTTCCATTGGCCCAGTAACTTAATTTTTAAAAATGGATAGCAACCCAAGTACTTAATACACTCAAAATACAATCAATTTGTTCAGGCAGGAAAAGTCCCTCAAATTTTATATTTCTAATTTTAAAAAAGTTCGACACTGTGACTTACAATACTGTTAATGATAAGGTTTCATACACATAAAGAAAGTCACTTTTAAAACGCAAAGAGTTCTAAAAGGAACTTCTCTGTATCCTGCATAGGACAAGACTCTGAATTGTTCTATGCAACAAGATAATTTAATAATATCTAGGCTTCAAAAAAAGGCATAAAAGGAGAAAAATAAAAATTAAGGAGAAATAAATATTGCCTAGTATTGTTAAATGTAAAATGGAGCATGATGACATTTCTGGATATTTATAAAGTATATAAGGGGAGATTAGTGAATGAGAACACATTATGTTAGGATAATAGAATACTAATCTTGATTTTAAACCATATCATGGGGAAGCTCAGGTTAAAGAAAAACAATACAAGCTCAAGTTATATAGCAGAATACAGTTATTTTTAGAGCCTCATTAGAGATTTACCCAGAAATATTCAAGAAGTTATTTTTTAAGGGCTGATTTTTAATGTGCTGATATAATTAGGGGAAACAGTTTGGTCAAGGCTTATATACATCATTATGTACATTGGGGAATATTAAAATAGCTTTTAATTCATATGCTCTCTGAGTTATACCAGTTAATATTTTTGCCAATCTAACTTTTCCTGCATTTAAATATATGAGATTTATTTATCTAAGACTAATAAAATTAGTCACTTAAAATGCTTTCTTGGGATAAATAAAAAAGAATAAGAGATATAATAGAGAATTTATGCAAAATAAGATGGTGGCTGGGAAGGATTATTACTTCTTAAGTAACTTTAAATATTATTAGAGATCATTTAAAATGACCAAGTAGAACATTATCTTTGTCTCAATGTCAGTTGCTTATGTGAATTTATTCTATAAGAATCGATCTTTGCATTTTTAGAAAAAAATAGTTTAGAAAAATAATATGTAAAAAATAATAATGTAGCCTCCCTGCAGACCAGCATATCACAGCCTGGCTTTGCGGGCCGCTTGCAAGCCAGCAATAAATGCTGGATTTAGAGATGACTACAAGAGTATGCTACCCACACGGCAGAGCCTGGCAAGCTACCATTGTCGTGTTTGATATGCCAAATACCAGTAACAATTTTAGACCTCATTCCCATGACCTGATAGAATAGTTTGAGGCTCTTTTGTGTTCTTGGAGCAAGCAAGTACCCTTTGGCTCTACTAGCATGAGACAGGACATATGGAGATGTTACTGGTGCCTGCTCGAGCCAATAGATGATGAACGGGAAGACAGTGATACAGTGAGAGTAGCCTCCCTGTTGAGTCCCTATCTATTTATCTTTGTGAGTTGTGTAAATCATATAGTAAAGACACATTGCCCTCGCTCAGACTAATTCTCTTTGCTGTCCCTTATTATAACATATAATCCCTAATAAGTGAGACACCCTCCTCTCAGGTTTTTCAAATAATCATGTTGCATTTCAAATTTAAAGACAAGAGCATAGTTTCAGTTTCATGTAGTCCCATATGTTTATCTTTTCTTCTAGTTGCTTTGTTAAGTGATGTTTCACCTTGAAGATGCCTTTAGCTTCAATGTCGTGGAGGGTTTTTCCTATATTTTCTTCAATGTACTTTACGGATTCAAGTCTGATATTGAGATCTTTAATCCATTTTGATCTTATTTTTTGTGCATGGTGTTAGACACAGGTCCAAATTCATTTTTTTACATGTTGCTGCCCAGTTTTCCCCAACACCACTTGTTGAAGAGGCTTTCCTTTACTCCATTTTAGACTCATTGCACCTTTATCAAAGATTAAATGATCGTGTGTTTGAGGTGAATCCGGCCCAGGTATGCTGGTCCAGAGACTCTCACACATGGGGCAGAGCTGTTCCTTGCTCTCCTCTGTGCACAGCCGTCCATGAGGCAGTCGGGAGGCATGGCGGGTGCTCTAGCCCTGGCCCACCACCTCGGCAGAGTCTCACAACAAGCCAGACCACCCCTCCTCACTCCACGGGCGCTGCCATTTTCCACTTTTGGACTTCCCTCTCGTCAGAATTCCACCCAGCATACCAGCTCATCACAGCCCCGCTCTGCGCCGCGCCGGCTGCGCCGGTTCATCAATAAATGCTTTATTTGGAGGTGTTTAAAAGAGTTTGCCTCCCGCTCGGCAAGCCTGGCAAGCTTCTCAGTGTTGTATATGATATGCCAAATTCCAGTAACAATTATATTAGGTCATTCCCATGACCTAATATAATGGTTTGAGGCTCTTTATGTTCCTGTAGAAGCCGATGCCCTTGCTCTACTGGCATGAGACAGGACATATGGAGATATTACTGGTGCCCGCTCTAGCAAATAGATGATCAACGGGAAGATCGTGATCGTGATCGTGTTTGAGGTTGGGTGTCAGGATACCCAACTCTATTCCATAGGTCCACAGGTCTGTTTTTATTCCAATACCATGCTGTTTTAATTACTACTGCCCTCAAAAAGAAATAGTGACTAAGACACAAAAAAGCAGTCCACAGAATGGGAAAAAGAATATTCACCCAATACCCATCTGATAAGGGGTTAATATCCAGGATATATCAGGCACTGGTAGGACTTCTACAAGAAGAAAACAAACAACCCCATCAAAAAAATGGGGAGAAGAAATGAACAGAAACTTCAGCAAGGGAAGAAATTCGAATGGCCCAAAACATATGAAAAATGCTCATCATCACTAATCATCAGAGAGATGCAAATCAAAACAACAATGAGATACCACTTTTACACCACAGAGACTGGCACATATTCAAAAGAGCAAGAACAACAAGTGCTGGCGTGGATGTGGGGAAAAGGGGACACTCATCCATTGTTGGTGGGAATGCCGGCTGGTACAGCCTTTCTGGAAAACAATATGGACTTTCCTCCAAAGACTAGAAATTGAACTCCCATTTGACCCAGCCATACCACTCCTGGGAATCTACTCTGGGAAACCAAAAATACGCAGCGGAAACACCATCCCTACTTTTATGTTCATAGCAGCATTATTCACAATAGCCAGAATCTGGAAGCAACCAGAGTGCCCGAAAATCGATGACTGGATAAAGAAGCTTTGGTACATCTCACAATGGAATACTATGCAGCTGTTAGGAAAAATGAAGTTATAAAATTTGCCTATAAATGGATGGACAGGGAGAAGATTATGTTGAGCGAAATTAGCCAGAAGGAGAGAGACAGATACAGAATGACTGCATTTATTTGCATGGCATAAATATATATGTACATATTATGATACCAATACCCAAGGTCAAGTGAAACATATATCAGGAGGTCTTGTCAAAGGTGGAAATTATCACAAACGTGGGAGTCAGAGGTTAGGTAAGACAGAAAATGGAACAGGGTGCTAATAATTGTCGAGGGTACTAATGCCAACCTAGAACTGAGCATTAAATAGAGGCAAAAGGATACACATGACAACCTTTTAATGTATGTTCTGTAATCCATAGTCTGGAAGGGAAGGAAAATTGAAAGAGAGAGAAAGGGAAAGAAATAAAGAACCTGCCATGGAGGTGGGCTGGGGAAGGGGAAGGGAACTGGGGACGTTGTTGGTGGGAGATGGGCACTGGTGGAGGGACAGGTGCTGGAACACTGTATGACCAAAACCCAAATATGAACTTTTAATTGTATATCTTTTTTATTTGTATATCTCACGGTGGTATAATAAAATACTTAAAAAAATAAATAACAAAGGATTACTCCCCACAAAAAAGAGCATAGTTTCAACATATTAATTATGAACATAAGTGAATATATTCAGAGCATCCCTTGCAATAATTGTAAAACTCCAATATCCCATGTTTCTGGAAGTACATAAGATCTGTAGTAGAGTCCTTGTCCTACATGTAGAAATAAGTAGGTAAGGAATATTGATGGTGTTGGCATGGTTTTACTAATCACTATATGGCAGCAAGCACTGGGGCTATTAGGGGAAACAAAAGGGGCCTGACTGCTGTTCTCTCAATATACTCAAAATAGGTCAACATATTACATCGTTCATACTTTTTGAAAAGTTATTTATTTACGGTCCCCAATACTACTTCATTCCTCATTCTTGCTAGTGTTTGGATGATCAGGTTGTACATTTGACTGGCTATATTGATAGACACCCAGAAGGTTGTGGTGCTCTCATACTGGGCATCGTGCTCTAAGGTTTACATTCCTTTAGTTGTAGTGCTTGCACTATGCTTGCCAGGACTCCACACTCCTAAGTGAAGCTCTCAATAACAGTGTGGTGATGGTCATAGGGTACAGTAGTATTTATATACATGCTCATACATGGTCATATTGTACTGAAGTGCTTATATACATACTCCCTGGCTGTGGAGTTCACATGCCTTTTTTGCTGTGGTCCAGAGTTTACATAGGCCTGGCTGTATAATGGCAGAGAATCGTTTGTTCTACCTGGGATTGCTGACGGCCGAGCTGCCAGGCTCAAAGACCAGTGTATCCAGGATTTTACTTAGTAGCTCATGTGGTAACACATAGGAATTGAACCCATGACCATATGCCTGCAGGCTGATGATCTAAGCCACTGCTCTATTCTTCCAGGCAAAAATGTGCAGAGTTTAATTTTCTTCCTGCTTATTTATTTTGTTTAGGAACCTTCAATGGTGTTCAGGGCTTAGGGGCTCTATACTCAGGGATCACTCCTGGTGATCTTCACAGGACCATAGAGGGTGCCGGAATCAAATTTGGGCTTGACCACATCCAAGGCAAGTGCCCTGCCTGATGTACTATCACTCCAGCTTCTAAAAAATTTTCTGTGTAACAAATGCTGCTAAATGAAATACACATATGATTCCACTTAATCACATACGCAGAATCTAGGAAAGCCTTGGCCATCAAATCTAACAAACTTGATACCAGACAAGAGTCAGAGCTTTCTTTCAAGGAGGGTAAAAGGGTAGAAAAGAAATAGACAAACAACACCTGGAATAGACTGGATTGGGCATGCTCAGGACTGAGGCTTTATGTTGAGAAAAGTGAGCAGATATTTGGTGAGTTTAATCAAGAGGATAACAAAATTAGATTTTCAGTTCCACAAAAGATCCCTCAAGTATTCTGGGATTTGAGGATGGCTGCAATAGAGATAAACAGACCACTGGGAAGTTAGTTTTGTGTTATTGACAAAAGGTGATAGTGGCAGGAACAGGGAAAGTGAATTACAAATACATCAGGAGCATATATTTGGCTAGATTTTAAAAATCAAACAAACAATATAGAATGAAAAAAGAAAAAAATGGTAAAACCCCTGCGTGTGGCAAATTTACTCAATGAGGTAGAAAACATGAAAGGAGGAGCGAGCCTCAGTGGGGCCAGAGCAGAGTTTGTGGATATAGCTTAGGGCACACAGAGTTAGAGGCGCATGTCAGACTCACAATGGAGATGTCACATTGAAGAGCTCTTGGCTGAAAAAATCAACTTGAAAGGCAACAGCATATGGACAGAATGTGTTATAATGTAAGTCACAGGAATGAATGAAATTTCCCAGAGAAAACTCAACAAGAGTGAACAAGAATGCCTAAAGCAGCTGGCTGGGGAGCACCAACACTTAAAGGCTAGTGAGAGAGAACAAACAGGAAAGAGCAGGCAGGGAAGAAACAGGAAATCCAGTTAGCTTTCATGTCAGAGAGGCCAGGAAAAGGGTAATGGGAAGGAAATACAGAATTGGAAGGAAATTTTCTAAACAGTCCTTCAAAAAGGACATAAAATCTACTGGATTTATGCCATGGAGGTCACTGTTGAAATTAGCTACCTGATATGGTAGTAATTATTGTAGAGTGATGGAGTAGCTAGGCTGGAATGAATTTAAGAATGAATAGAAAATACAGATTATATTGAATGGAAATTGAGATTAAAGGTGCAGAGCCAGGAGTAACCTCTGAGCATTGTGGGTGTGACACAAAGTAAAAAATGAATTAATTAATTAATTAATTAATTAATGAGTGAGTGAATGGAGTATAAATACTTCACATATACTCCTTGTTCACCTCCCCTCCTACATACACACCAGCATTATTAATACTTTCTACCTCACTCAAAGCCAATAGTTTATACTTGTGTTCACTATTGGAGATGAGTATTTTTGTGCTTAAACAACTGTATTATTTTTGTTCATCCGGTTTCATCACCTTAAAAATTCTCACTGCTTTGCCTATTCATCTCTTTCCCACAAACTCCTATAAATTACAGATGCTTTTCCTACCTCCAGAGTTTGGGCCTTTTCAGAATGTCACGAAATGAATGCCTCTTACAGATTGGCTTCTTTCATTCAGTCATTTCCTTTATATTTGCTTTATAATTTTTCATGTGCACAAAGTTATAAAGCTCATTTCCTCTTTAGTATTGGATAATTGTCACCACCTGTACACATCATTACAACATACTTCTATTGAGAAAATCGGATAGGGAATAATAGAATTCTATGTATCAAGGATACATTCCAGCTAGTAGCCCATTTCCTCCTATGGAGGTTAAGATTAGAAATATGTGGTTAGAGAAGCCTTACAAAATATGAAATTATTACTAAGGAAAAAGAGCCAATAACCAGTGCTTCTTTTTATTTTTTATGGTTTGAAGCTACTTTTGAATAGGGAAGTAGTCATGTAGGATTGTCATATTTTACTTCAAGAGTATTTCTCAGCACGATTTTATTATTTATCTAAAAATAGATTTCTTGGATATGTAAATGCATTTTTTCCTAAAATGTTTGCAGCTGAATGGAAACAAAGACATTACAATTGTAATTCAGTAGGAAAAATAATACTTGAAGAGACCAAAAGATAAGACAGGGAGGAGCAACATCTATGTTGGACAGAAGCATTCAACCGAGAAGAGGACATGCTGCTAAGAGATGATAGTCTTGTGTATGAAACCCTATCAACAACAATACTGTAAGTCACATAACAATTTATGTATATGTAATATTATATATAGGCCTCTCATTAAAGCAGGGTGGGAAGCAAATGGGGTGGGAGCAAATAGTGGAGTGGGCTGGACACTGAGGAAGAGATTGCTGTTGAGGCACTGTATGTTTGAAGCTCAATCATGCATTATTTTGTAATTACATGGTGACTAAATTAATTAAAAGAAGTTTCAATAAAAATGTACACTTAAAAAAAGATCCTTGCTGTTGAAGTGAATGACTTTATTAAACTCCGGTATTCTTTAGCATTCTATCCTATCTGTAGGTCATTTAGATGCCATGGAATATATTTAGGGTCTTTTGTTTGTTTTGCATTAGCAATAAAAATAAAGAGCATTCAATAAAGAAGAAACATTGTTGTTTGTTTGGACCTTCCCAGTGGTGCTAAGGGCCACCACCAGGGAACAACAAGAATGAAACACTTCATTTAAAAGGATGACCAGTTACGAGCATTTTCTCTCTTTGACCAGGAATACAGAATTTCCTAGAAACTCTAACAAAATATTAAGAAGCAACGGAATCAAAACAAATTGATATTATAATATTTTGCTTTGTTTTGTTATGTTTGTTTGGGAAAAACACCCAAGTGTATTCAGGTCTAAGTCCTGTCTCTGTGCTCAGGGATCACTGCCAGCGGTCCTTGGGTGCACAGCTAGGAAAAAAAAACAGAATACTATGACTTTAAATGTTGTAATTTACTTTTGTTGAAGAATAATTAGGGAACATGGCAAAATCTTGTCAACACTCAAGAAGACACTAATTTTTTTTTATTATACCACTGTGAGATATACAATTACAAAGATGTTTATGATTGGGTTTCAGTAATACAGTGGTCCAGCACCCATTCCTCCACCAGTGCCCCATTCCCAACACCAATATCCCCAAATTCCCTCCCATCTCTGCTACTGGGCCTCTATAGCAGGCACTTTTCTTTTTTCTTCTGTCTCTGTCTTTGTTCTCTGCCTCTCTCTCTCTCTGTCTCTCTCTTCTCTTATACGTTGTGACTTGTCCTACAGACATTTAGGGTTTATCATGTAAATCCCTTTGAAGAAGACACTGATTTTAAATTTGAGCCCTTTTCACCCTTTTGACATGGTCACTGCACATAATTAAGATTATAATCTGTAACAGACACATTTGAAATGAGAGAAAATTATAAAAAATCTGTTCTTTTGCTAAATAGGAAATTGTCGATTTTTAGTTCTCCAAACTGTTATAAAACCTTAATATTCAAATTTTGTTTTACCTTGTAAGAAGGCCCCCTGATTTATAATTCCAATGGCTATCTGACAAATTGCAATGATTCTTCTAATTTTTTTTTTCTTTTTTGCTTTTTTGGGTCACAGCCGGCTATGCTCAGGGGGTTACTCCTGGCTCTTTGCTCAGGGAATTACTCCTGGCAGTGCTCAGAGGACCATATATGATGATGGGGGATTGAACCTGGGTCAGCCGCATGCAAGGCAAACACTCTACCTACTGTGCTTCGCTCTGGCCCCCAATTCTTCTAATTTTTAACTTGTCTTTGTACTGCTACTTAAAAGTAAAAATATGCAGAAATCATAGATAGCTGAGGGGCAGTATCCTGAAAACTTATTTATAGCTGATTCAGAAGTAAAAGCAGATATTTTAAAATGGTATTTTGGGTATAACAATTCTCACTTAGCACTAAATAAGGATCACAAGAAGCCATGGAACATAATTGTTATGGTAGTTATGGTGTCAGATTGACTGGGTTTGTATCTATCCCTTATAGTGTGATATTGAAGTCTTGTATGTCTCAACTTCCTGATATACCGCGGGGGATAATAGCAGTATTTACTGTAAAAACTATTTGTGACCTGTATCTAAAAGATACAGTTCTATCTCTTAAACAGTTCTATCTCTTAAACATAGCCTATGCTACCTATAATTACAGTAATTCCTACTACTTAAAACACTAAATGAATTGCATAGTTATATCAGTCCAGCTAGCTAGTTTTCCCTATAGAAACACAAAGTATGGTCAGTTTTATTCAGTTTTTAAGATATTACCCTCTTTTGTTTCTTTGTTTATTTTTGGATCAAAACCTGGTGGTGTTCAGACCTTATTCCTGGCTCTGTGTTCTTAATAAGAATTACTCCTGACACATTTGGAGGGCCATGGATTGAATCAGATTGGCCATTTGCAAAGCAACTGTCTGACCCACTGTACAATTTCTCTGGCTCTAAGATCGTGTGTATTTTTAAAATAATCTAATTGCTTAAAAACATTCATACAACATCAAAACCATAAGCAGCAACACTAATTTAAGCTTGGGACTCAAACTATAGTAATTAAATATTAAGAAAATTAAAGAGAGTTTGCTAGGGGGAAGGAGTAAGTGTGGTGTGGGAGGAGAGCATCTGACATTGTGCAGGGACTTGGACACGGGTGGCGGTTGTGGCATTGGAACACTGTATGACTGAAACTCTATTATAATAATATTTTAATTATAGTCTTCACTTGCCTTCCTGTTGATGATCAATTTGCTCGAGCAGGCACCAGTAACATCTCCATATGTCCTGTCACATGCTAGTAGAGCCCAAAGGCATCTGCTTGCTCCAGGCACATGAGGAGCCTCAAACCATTCCATCAGGTCATGGGAATGAGGTCTATAATTGTTACTGGTATTTGGCATATCAAATACGACACGGGTAGCTTGCCAGGCTCTGCCGTGTGGGTGGGATACTCTTGGAGTCACCTCTGATTTCCAGCATTTATTGATGAACCGTGTGACTGCAGATCAGCTCTTCTGCTGGGTGCAGTTCTGAAGAGAGGGAGTCCGGATGTGGAAAATGGTGGGCCTTATGACGTGGGGGTCCTCTGGCTTCTTGAAAGGCTATGCCACTGTTGGATGACAGCTTTATCTCTTTAATTATAGTGCAGAAATAAAAAATGAGGGTAGGAGTCACAAAGTCACTTTTTATAAGACACTGTAAATTGAGCTCTTCTGTTCAGTTGAGGCAGGTATGGGGTTAATTGATTTAAAGGAAAAACAATCTTCTAAAACTATATTTTTCAAATTCTGCATTATTACCTACAGTTTTCCATTTGCCTATACTTCTATTGAGCTTTGAACTGAAATAATTTTGACACCTTTGAGGTTACTGATTTAAAGGAAATCATGACATATTCTTGCCATATGAGATTTGCACAAGGCTTTGTTGATTTATACATCTCCAGGGCAACCTTGACTTCCATGTCTATCTATAACTCACAGGTCCTCATCTTGGTTTCTCTGACCAATGTCATAGACGTGGTGAGCCTTGACTATTTAACTTGTTTACTTACAAACTCAGCAGTTAGAACAAAAGCATGTTTATCACATCAAACCAAGGTCCCATTGTATTGTAAGTGGGTTAGGGCTGTTAGAACATATTATTTGTGCCTAGATGGAAGCTAGATTTGGACCACAAGCTTTCATAACTATAAGCACACATCAGGATTAATGGTTGGACTAGCATTAATCTCTGTAAATTACTTTTGGTTATGACTTCACTACATATAACATCTTATGAGAAAAACGAGGATGTATGTCTTTAGAAGGAAGTGATCATGTTGCCTGCTACATTCTATACATCCTTGTTTAATATAGTGGAATGAAAGAAACTGAAAGTATAACTTACTTCTTAAAGAATGTCTTGATCAAATTTCTCTACTTTCTCTAAATCTTCTAAAACAATAGAGGAAATGCTATAGAGATGCTATAGTTTGTAGGAAACTTGCTAGGCACACCCAGGTTCCATTTCCAGCATCCCATATGGTTCCCTGAGCACTACAAGGAGTAATTCTTGAGCACAAAGTCAGGAGTAGCCCTTGAACATTACGGGGTGTGGCCCCAAAACAAACATGCCTCCCAATAAAGAGCAATTATAATATAGGTGTTAAAATTTTTGCCCCATGTATGATAATTGAAGTATTGTTCCTCTGCAAAAAAAGAATACTTTATATAAAACACTGAGTATGCATGCGAAAAGAAATCAAAAAGTACACAAGAGAATTGTAGTACAAAGTGCATGTTTCATGATTCTACACCCAATATTCTAGCAATTGGTTAAATAAGATATTTTTTCTGTTCCTTCAAACTTTCTCTCTCTCTCTCTCTCTCTCTCTCTTTTCTCTCTTTCTCTCTTTCTCTCTCTTTCTTTCTCTCTTTCTCTCTTTCTCTCTTTCTTTCTTTCTTTCTTTCTTTCTTTCTTTCTTTCTTTCTTTCTTTCTTTCTTTCTTTCTTTCTTTCCTTCCTTTCCTTCCTTCTTTCTTTCTTTCTTTCTTTTTGCTTTTTTGGTTCACACCTGACAATGCTCAGGGTTTACTCCTGGCTCTGTACTCAGGAATAACTTCTGTGCTTGGGGGACCATATGGAATGCCAGGACACTGAACCCAGATTGGCCGCTTGCAAGGTAAATGCCCTACCCACTGAACTATCACTCTAGCCCCCTTCAAGCTTTTCTATGGACATTGGTTGTTGACTTTATTTCATTTTTTTCTGATTCCCTAGTATTCTATAGCACTTCTAAATTCTCAAAAAAGATTCATTTTAAAGCATGAGAAAGAGTGATACTCAGCAATACTGGCATCTGTAGTATATTTCTCTGAGAGGTTAACAAATGTTTTCTATTATTGTTATCTGAGTCTATAAAGGGAAAAAGTAGGATAAAATGCTCAAAAGGGTAAAAGTTAGATGACGATTCATTATGCTTCTGATATTTTAGATAAAATACCAGTTTAAGAATTATAAATTCCAAGTCCTGTAATGAAGTATTTTTTCTGTTGAGGTATTTGTAACCAAATGGATCTTATTCAGGGAACTAGTCACAAACATATGAATTATTGATAAAGCATTTCCATCCATATGTAAAATCCAGAACTGGTTTTAAATTGCCTAGAAAACAAACTAGGCAGTATGGGAAAGGGTAGAGATATTGTTCCATGGCCAAGCATGTGCCTTGTATAGGACAATATGATAAAATTTAAAAAATAGAAATGCAAATTGTATAAGTGTAAAAAATATGTAACATACAGAGACACACAAAAATAAAATTAGAAAGAATCACTAGAAAAATTAGTGGAGGGAATTATTTTTTGTTCATAGATTACTGGAAGTACATTATTTAGTATATTTTCTTCTTTAAAATGCTGAGCATCGTCAGGTGTGACCCAAAAAAGCAAAAAAAAAATAAGCTTTTATTTTTAATAGTATAATAGTAGTTTAATGCTTCAGTTTTAATAGTTTAATAGTAATCAACCATTAGTAGTTTAATATAGTGATAATAACACAAGTTCTCATAGCTACGAAATTCATATGATTTAATAATAATAAATTCTAAAGATAAATATTTCTTAGAATGTCTTTGTATCTGTAAACAAAATATAGGAGCTGAAATTTAATATTTCTTAGAACTTTTTTTAATTCTGCAGGATACTAAGTACTATATGAACTAGAACATCAACTCTGAGCTTTTAGGAACATCAAAAAGGAAGGAAAGAGAAAAGGTAAAACACTGTATAATCTTGATAATTCAAGTGCTATTCATTGAGGCCAAATCAAAGTAAAAGTACTCTTTTTTAACAAGAGTTAGAAGCCAATTAGGAGGAAAAGAAGATAAGGGCACTATTGTCTGAGGGAGCAAGGCTGAAGGAATGGGTGTGCAGAGAAGTCTTTCCCAAGATCCTTTCTCTTCCGAGACTCAGTCTGCCAGCCTTCAGCCAGAAAGAACGAGAGTGACCTTTGTCTAATAATAAGTAGCTGTGACTTCACACAAAAGTCTCTTCCTTGAGAAGAAATACGAGATAAGAAAGAGGAACACAGGGTACAAAATAAGATGAAAGGAAAAGGTTTGAAATAAGCTTACTGTGGGAAGACCTAGAGAACCTGAGGAAATAAGAGCATTCCAGCATTCTGTAAGAGCTGGATAAACCTGAGTGTCGGCCTGCTTGTTCTCATTCTGCCATTCTTGTTCATCAACTCTCTCACACACAAAGCTGGTAATTCCTCCAACAAGCAGAAAATCAGTCTACAGAGGTTGTGTGTAAGATGCCCAAAACGTTGAATCAGTTGGAGGGCAAGAAGAGGTTCATATAAATGCAGTCCTTTCAGCGTAATCTAAAAGGGAGTCTGCCTTTATTGAAAGTGACATCTAGAAATGAGTCATGATTTCTTCAATTTCTTTTTTCAATCATGTACTTACAGTGGCTGTTATTGTTCATAAGCACAAACTTGAAAGTGATTATATTGTTACGCACCTACATACTCAGAACATTTTTTATGTCGAGGGAAGTTTGAATTTTCAAATAATGCTTTTAAAACAGACAGACTGTACCTAATTTTATGTCCATAGGATATCTTGTTTTAGAAAGTTAATTTTAAATAAGTTCAGAGTATTCCCCCTCTAACAGAGAGACAAAAATCCTTTACTGTGTATGGGAACAAGGCCCTAAAATTAAGTGTTCTTAAAAAAAAAAAAAAAGAAAAAGAGGTGTGCGGATACAGAAATCACAGCCTCTGTGAACCCACACCAATATAAGCAGGGGGTAGGCATTGGGCTGGTTTCAGAGTGGACCATTATTCATGGGAAAACAGTGAGATTCACTACGGAGAACATAATTCTTTTGACAGTGACAGGCTCTCATTCACAGAACCAGGACTGATGGTGCAGGCCCAGTAAGCGTGCCAAGAGGCTCAGGACCTGGATGTGGGTCCCTAATGGTGAACTGAGATCATTGCTGAGGACACTCGGTGAACACATAAGGGACACTCTGTTTGCTCTCTGGGAGATGCAGTTCATTTGCACTAATTGCAGGCTTGGGGGCCAGGAGAAGGCAGCTCTGTGTGCACATACTGTATTCCCTTTGTTGGAGAAGGTAGCTCTCACGGACTCTGTTCTTCCTGGCATTGTGTGTGTGGGTGTATTAACAGAGAGGTTTCTTGCTGCCTTTAAATTATATGTGCATTTCTAATTATTTGCACTAAGCTTACTAAGAGCCGGTAAGGGGAAGCTACAATATAATAGTGAATCACTTTCCGGAAAAGTTTAGCAGATAATTCATGAAATAAAAAGAAATAGAAGAAAGCTTAATCCACTTACTATGAGTTATAGGACTTGGCTTCTCTTCAGAAAAGTCAAACAGCAGAAAAAAATTGTATCTGCTTATTTATAAACCCACTGTTTTTAGAGCATTTCTAAATTTACTAATTTTTTAAAAAATAGCACTTTCATAGTATTTGAACATGCTCACAGAGGTGGAATGATTTTCATTTCTATGAATATCTGCATTTAAATACCTTTTGCACAATTTTCTTTAGTTATCAAACAAGTTTTGAAGGAATTTGTAAAACCAGTGAATCTCCTACCAGTGAAACTGAGGAACACTGCATGTTGAAGAAAATAGTGTCAAACAAACACTATTTTGTTTTGAGGATGGGGTGGGTGGAAAAGAGGGTCTTTGGTGGCGGACTAGTGTTGGAATATTGACTACTTGAATTAACTGTACTGTGAACAACTTTGCAAATCATGGTATTAAAATAAAGTTATAAAACAAATACTTGGTTTATTTTGAAAAAAATTACTAAGAACTTGAAGTACGAAGAGATGAGCTAGTCACTAAGATAGATAAACAGAAAATTTAAAGGTAGACTTTTGTTCTAAAAAATGTGTACATAATATGTGGTGAAAACAGTCGTGCACATTGTGAAAGGAACCAACAACCCAAATTGATAAAAGGTGCAAACTTTATTAAAATAATTCAGATACCTCTGAATTATGAAATGTGAAAAAATGTCCATTGGGAGAATCAACAAGTGATTCCTGAGAAGTATAAAAAATTATTGCTGGATTTTGAATCAAAGAATTGGATGTTCAAAGGTGGGAAGTGCATATCAGAAAGGGGAAGGCGTTTTCTGAGAACACAAAGTGGATGAAAGAGGAGTGCTAAACTAACAAAACTAACAGAAATGTTACAGTCAAATGGGGGTTTTGCAGGGAAAGGACCTCAATGATAGTCCATGGAGTAAAACAATCAAAATAGAAACCCATCCAATGTTTGAGAACAGTTTTAGAAAACACATATTGGTTCAAATATTTTAAACTGAGTTAGAATTATAGGCAATTTAATAGGGAATGGAGACTATAGCAATATAGATCCATTTAGGGGCTGTGGCTCATCAATGATATAAGGACATGATCTAGGATACAGAGAACATAATGAAAGGAAAGGATAAAAGCTGA
>JAJIBD010037685.1:0-17520 GCA_021461705.1 Cryptotis parvus
AAATCGAAGATGAATGGGAAGACAGTGATACAGTGATACTCATGACTAGTAAGCGCTTTGTTTTAAGTATCTAGATCTTATTAAATCACTGAATATCCTGGTAAATACTTCTACAAACTGAATAAAATATTGCCATATTTGGCATATTTATGATATTTAATCCTGAAAAAATAAGATAACCATTTTCTCACAATAATATACTATCTCTTATTCAAAATAATATCAAATGGAGATGTCCTTTTTTGTCATGATTGGAATACATTTTATAGTGGAGTCTTTGATTTATTCTTTGTTTCATAGCTTCAATTTAGAATCCTTAACTGAATGAATATACTGTCACATAATTTTCAGAAAGAAGAACATACTGATAACAGTAAAATTCAACTCATTTCTATATGCCATATCTTTTATTTCCATTTGCAGCATTCTTTCAAAACTGCTATGACCATTTTGGTTTGGATTGTGGGTAGGTTTGGGTCACAGTCAGCCATATTCTCTGCTCTGTACTCCGGGAATCATGTGGCATCAGGAATTGAACCAGAGTCAGTTGTACTCAAGGCAAGTACCTCAACTCCTGTACTATCTTCAGCTCTACTGCTTGACTGTTATATAAATCGTCAAAGAAATGTGTGAAACTTACTCAATGAAGTAGACTTCACCCTTTTCGGTATAGGCCATTTCCCAGTTTTCCGGCAATGGATCTGTTTCCTCATTATCTTCAGGTTTAGTTGACTTTGTATCATCCATCTGTTCTTTAAGCTCCTCTGGTTGACTATACACTGGTGCAGGATAAGGCTGGGAGGTTGTCTCCCCTGAGGCACCTGCACTCTTCTCTTCAGGTTCACTGGATTCTACAAGAGAACAAGAGCATGTGTTGAATTATTTCAGCCAAAATAACTTCTGTATGAGTGCAAAGTAGACTTCACCATGAAGTATGCGCTACTAAGGCCAATGAGAAAGACATTTGCAAAAAGGGCTGAAAATATAATTAAGTTTATAAAGTTCCCTTTCATTCATAGTCACATCTATCCTTAAACTAATTATAACTCATTACTGAATCCAACTACCAATTCACAGAGCAACCATAGTAAGCAGAAGGATCAGACACCTTCTGGCGCCCACATCCTACTACCTGGCAGATGTGAAAGTTGTCTTAAGTGGTAAAAGGATTTTGAAGATCTGCTTAAATTAAGGATGATGAGATTGAGATATTACGTTTGATTATTCAGATGCAATCAATGTAATCACAAAGTTTCTTAAAAAGCATAAGAGGAAATCAGAAGAGGAAAGTGATGGGAGATAGGAGCTACTAAGGAAAGACCCCAAATGGTGCACTGTTCCTAATGTTTTTTGTTTGTTTGACAGCTTTGGGGGTCACAACTGGTGTTTCCGATGCTACTTCCACTCAGTCATTGAGGAGTGGCTCAGAGCAGTGTTTCATAGACCACATAGAGTTGGGGGTAAAACTCAGACCTCCTGTTGCTCCCACCCCTGGAAATACCTTTCCAGTCCAGTTGTTGGCTTTGACAGTGCAAAGGAAATCAACCACAAGCAATAAGCATTGGTGATCTCTAGGAAACTGGCAAAGCAAAGGAACTGACTATTCCTTAGAGCTTTCAGAAAGGAACTTAGTCCTAGCTGGCACCTTGTCTTTAGCCTACCTCTGATTTCTGAATCCCAAAAATGTGATATTATATATTAGCATCATTTAGGTCATTAAGATTATAGTGATTTGTGTCAACAGCAATAGGAAATGAACACAACCAAGCAAAACATTCAAAGAAAAGCACTTTGCACTATTCCTAATATTTTTATATTTATTTGGAAGACATACCTGGAGTAAAAATTTCAAAGAACAATATTAAAAAAGACAATGTGACAGCACTTACACTGAACCCCGATGATTTTAAAATAGCCATAGAATAGTGTCGCTCTTTTTGTCTTTATTTTCAAAATGTAAGAAACACTGTAGTATCAGTAGTAACTTGAGCATTGGGCATGGGGTGTTTGAAGGGCACATTACTTGACTGTGTCAGGATCTACTTCTGGCTCTGTGCTCAGAAATCACTCCTAAGTCTGCATGGGAAATGTTGGGGAACGCCGCGGGGTCCCCGACAGTGTTGGGACAGAGGTTCTCTTCTACCTCCGAGGACACCAGAAGAACAGATGAAAACTCACGAGTCGGTGCAGTTCCAAAAGGCTTTTAATAGTACAAAAGCTCTTCCACAGCACTCCAATATAATAAACAAACTTTAGCTCTGGTCCGAACTTAGACCATACAAAAGAGCCTAAGTCTCCCACCAAAGAGAGAGGATCTCACCCGAGCTGAGTCCTACCCAGAAGGAGCAAAAAGGCCAAAGAGCAAAAAGCCAAAAGCCAAAAGCAAAAGGCCCAAAAGGTAAAAGGTGAAGGGACCTCAAGTCAGCCACTTATATACACCAAAGGGGCTGTTAATATATAATCCAATCGGGAGGGTCATGTCAACAAAAAACTCTAAACAGAGTGTAGTGCCACACCCTATTGCAGGTATAAACAAAGGTTATGCCAAGGACTAATCCCGAGATTATCTCTTATGTAAAACACTGGGAGAGAGAGAGAGAGAGAGAGAGAGAGAGAGAGAGCTGATATAAAGTAATACATCTTAACTTCATGAGCTTCATGTAATCTAGATGGTACCCACAAGGTCCTTCTTATTATTATCTGCACCAAGGTGATTCTGAGTATCTTGTTCTTGTGTAGTGAAAGGGTCACACTCGCCTGCTTAGAGCAAACTAGTATGATCCTTCCTATAGTCATCCTGGTAAATTCTAACTGTCCCACGCTGGGTGCAGTGGGTATAAAGGAGCTGTGCCCAATCTAGAAAACAAAGAAGTCTTAGTAGATGTATAAGTTAGAAGTTTATTCAGTCAAGGTGACTTCTGTAACTGCCACACGCTCTAGCAGTGTTTACATAGAAGAGAGGTCTCATTAGAATGACCCTTGAGTTAAATAGATTAAGCTGGGAGTGGGCAAAACAACAAAACTCCCAGAATAGCTAAATGTGTCCTCCAACATGGAACCAGAGTGGAGCTGGAGATAAATAAGACTATGTTCTCCTGTATGTAATTTAAGTGCCTTAATCTCGGTTCCATTGGCCCAGTAACTTAATTTTTTAAAAATGGATAGCAACCCAAGTACTTAATACACTCAAAATACAATCAATTTGTTCAGGCAGGAAAAAGTCCCTCAAATTTTATATTTCTAATTTTTAAAAAAAAAGTTCGACACTGTGACTTACAATACTGTTAATGATAAGGTTTCATACACATAAAGAAAGTCACTTTTAAAACGCAAGAGTTCTAAAGGAACTTCTCTGTATCCTGCATAGGACAAGACTCTGAATTGTTCTATGCAACAAGATAATTTAATAATATCTAGGCTTTCAAAAAAAGGCATAAAAGGAGAAAAATAAAAATTAAGGAGAAATAAATATTGCCTAGTATTGTTAAATGTAAATGGAGCATGATGACATTTCTGGATATTTATAAAGTATATAAGGGGAGATTAGTGAATGAGAACACATTATGTTAGGATAATAGAATACTAATCTTGATTTTAAACCATATCATGGGGAAGCTCAGGTTAAAGAAAAACAATACAAGCTCAAGTTATATAGCAGAATACAGTTATTTTTAGAGCCTCATTAGGAGATTTACCCAGAAATATTCAAGAAGTTATTTTTAAGGGCTGATTTTTAATGTGCTGATATAATTAGGGAAACAGTTTGGTCAAGGCTTATATACATCATTATGTACATTGGGAATATTAAAATAGCTTTTAATTCATATGCTCTCTGAGTTATACCAGTTAATATTTTTGCCAATCTAACTTTTCCTGCATTTAAATATATGAGATTTATTTATCTAAGACTAATAAAATTAGTCACTTAAAATGCTTTCTTGGGATAAATAAAAAAGAATAAGAGATATAATAGAGAATTTATGCAAAAATAAGATGGTGGCTGGGAAGGATTATTACTTGCGTAACTTTAAATATTATTAGAGATCATTTAAAATGACCAAGTAGAACATTATCTTTGTCTCAATGTCAGTTGCTTATGTGAATTTATTCTATAAGAATCGATCTTTGCATTTTTAGAAAAAAAATAGTTTAGAAAAATAATATGTAAAAATAATAATGTAGCCTCCCTGCAGACCAGCATATCACAGCCTGGCTTGCGCGGCCGCTTGCAAGCCAGCAATAAATGCTGGATTTAGAGATGACTACAAGAGTATGCTACCCACACGGCAGAGCCTGGCAAGCTACCATTGTCGTGTTTGATATGCCAAATACCAGTAACAATTTTAGACCTCATTCCCATGACCTGATAGAATAGTTTGAGGCTCTTTGTGTTCTTGGAGCAAGCAAGTACCCTTGGGCTCTACTAGCATGAGACAGGACATATGGAGATGTTACTGGTGCCTGCTCGAGCCAATAGATGATGAACGGAAGACAGTGATACAGTGAGAGTAGCCTCCCTGTTGAGTCCCTATCTATTTATCTTTGTGAGTTGTGTAAATCATATAGTAAAGACACATTGCCCTCGTCAGACTAATTCTCTTTGCTGTCCCTTATTATAACATATAATCCCTAATAAGTGAGACACCCTCCTCTCAGGTTTTTCAAATAATCATGTTGCATTTCAAATTTAAAAGACAAGAGCATAGTTTCAGTTTCATGTAGTCCCATATGTTTATCTTTTCTTCTAGTTGCTTTGTTAGTGATGTTTCACCTTTGAAGATGCCTTTAGCTTCAATGTCGTGGAGGGTTTTTCCTATATTTTCTTCAATGTACTTTACGGATTCAAGTCTGATATTGAGATCTTTAATCCATTTTGATCTTATTTTTGTGCATGGTGTTAGACACAGGTCCAAATTCATTTTTTACATGTTGCTGCCCAGTTTTCCCAACACCACTTGTTGAAGAGGCTTTCCCTTACTCCATTTTAGACTCATTGCACCTTTATCAAAGATTAAATGATCGTGTGTTTGAGGTGAATCCGCCCAGGTATGCTGGTCCAGAGACTCTCACACATGGGGCAGAGCTGTTCCTTGCTCTCCCTGTGCACAGCCGTCCATGAGGCAGTCGGGAGGCATGGCGGGTTCTAGCCCTGGCCCACCACCTCGGCAGAGTCTCACAACAAGCCAGACCACCCCTCCTCACTCCACGGGCGCTGCCATTTTTCCACTTTTGGACTTCCCTCTCGTCAGAATTCCACCCAGCATACCAGCTCATCACAGCCCGGCTCACGGCGCTGCGGCTCGCGCGGTTCATCAATAAATGCTTTATTTGGAGGTGTTTAAAAGAGTTTGCCTCCCGCTCGGCAAGCCTGGCAAGCTTCTCGTGTTGTATATGATATGCCAAATTCCAGTAACAATTATATTAGGTCATTCCCATGACCTAATATAATGGTTTGAGGCTCTTTATGTTCCTGTAGTAAGCCGATGCCCCTTGCTCTACTGGCATGAGACAGGACATATGGAGATATTACTGGTGCCCGCTCTAGCAAATAGATGATCAACGGGAAGATCGTGATCGTGATCGTGTTTGAGGTTGGGTGTCAGGATACTCAATTCTATTCCATAGGTCCACAGGTCTGTTTTTATTCCAATACCATGCTGTTTTAATTACTACTGCCTAAAAGAAATAGTGACTAAGACACAAAAAGCAGTCCACAGAATGGGAAAGAATATTCACCCAATACCCATCTGATAAGGGGTTAATATCCAGGATATATCAGGCACTGGTAGGACTTTACAAGAAGAAAACAAACAACCCCATCAAAAAATGGGGAGAAGAAATGAACAGAAACTTCAGCAAGGAAGAAATTCGAATGGCCACAAAACATATGAAAAAATGCTCATCATCACTAATCATCAGAGAGATGCAAATCAAAACAACAATGAGATACCACTTTACACCACAGAGACTGGCACATATTCAAAAGAGCAAGAACAACAAGTGCTGGCGTGGATGTGGGGAAAAGGGGACACTCATCCATTGTTGGTGGGAATGCCGGCTGGTACAGCCTTTCTGGAAAACAATATGGACTTTCCTCCAAAGACTAGAAATTGAACTCCCATTTGACCCAGCCATACCACTCCTGGGAATCTACTCTGGGAAACCAAAAATACGCAGCGGAAACACCATCCCTACTTTTATGTTCATAGCAGCATTATTCACAATAGCCAGAATCTGGAAGCAACCAGAGTGCCCGAAAATCGATGACTGGATAAAGAAGCTTTGGTACATCTACACAATGGAATACTATGCAGCTGTTAGGAAAAATGAAGTTATAAAATTTGCCTATAAATGGATGGACAGGGAGAAGATTATGTTGAGCGAAATTAGCCAGAAGGAGAGAGACAGATACAGAATGACTGCATTTATTTGCATGGCATAAATATATATGTACATATTATGATACCAATACCCAAGGTCAAGTGAAACATATATCAGGAGGTCTTGTCAAAGGTGGAAATTATCACAAACGTGTGGGAGTCAGAGGTTAGGTAAGACAGAAAATGGAACAGGGTGCTAATAATTGTCGAGGGTACTAATGCCAACCTAGAACTGAGCATTAAATAGAGGCAAAAGGATACACATGACAACCTTTTAATGTATGTTCTGTAATCCATAGTCTGGAAGGGAAGGAAAATTGAAAGAGAGAGAAAGGGAAAGAAATAAAGAACCTGCCATGGAGGTGGGCTGGGGGAAGGGGGAAGGAACTGGGGGACGTTTGTTGGTGGGAGATGGGCACTGGTGGAGGGACAGGTGCTGGAACACTGTATGACCAAAACCCAAATATGAACTTTTAATTGTATATCTTTTTATTTGTATATCTCACGGTGGTATAATAAAATACTTAAAAAATAAATAACAAAGGATTACTCCCCACAAAAAAGAGCATAGTTTCAACATATTAATTATGAACATAAGTGAATATATTCAGAGCATCCCTTGCAATAATTGTAAAACTCCAATATCCCATGTTTCTGGAAGTACATAAGATCTGTAGTAGAGTCCTTGTCCTACATGTAGAAATAAGTAGGTAAGGAATATTGATGGTGTTGGCATGGTTTTTACTAATCACTATATGGCAGCAAGCACTGGGGCTATTAGGGGAAACAAAAGGGGCCTGACTGCTGTTCTCAATATACTCAAAATAGGTCAACATATTACATCGTTCATACTTTTTGAAAAGTTATTTATTTACGGTCCCCAATACTACTTCATTCCTCATTCTTGCTAGTGTTTGGATGATCAGGTTGTACATTTGACTGGCTATATTGATAGACACCCAGAAGGTTGTGGTGCTCTCATACTGGGCATCGGTGCTCTCTAAGGTTTACATTCCTTTAGTTGTAGTGCTTGCACTATGCTTGCCAGGACTCACACTCCTAAGTGAAGCTCTCAATAACAGTGTGGTGATGGTCATAGGGTACAGTAGTATTTATATACATGCTCATACATGGTCATATTGTACTGAAGTGCTTATATACATACTCCCTGGCTGTGGAGTTCACATGCCTTTTTTGCTGTGGTCCAGAGTTTACATAGGCCTGGCTGTATAATGGCAGAGAATCGTTTGTTCTACCTGGGATTGCTGACGGCCGAGCTGCCAGGCTCAAAGACCAGTGTATCCAGGATTTTACTTAGTAGCTCATGTGGTAACACATAGGAATTGAACCCATGACCATATGCCTGCAAGGCTGATGATCTAAGCCACTGCTCTATTCTTCCAGGCAAAAATGTGCAGAGTTTAATTTTCTTCCTGCTTATTTATTTTGTTTAGGAACCTTCAATGGTGTTCAGGGCTTAGGGGCTCTATACTCAGGGATCACTCCTGGTGATCTTCACAGGACCATAGAGGGTGCCAGGAATCAAATTTGGGTTGACCACATCCAAGGCAAGTGCCCTGCCTGATGTACTATCACTCCAGCTTCTAAAAATTTTTCTGTGTAACAAATGCTGCTAAATGAAATACACATATGATTCCACTTAATCACATACGCAGAATCTAGGAAAGCCTTGGCCATCAAATCTAACAAACTTGATACCAGACAAGAGTCAGAGCTTTCTTTCAAGGAGGGTAAAGGGTAGAAAGAAATAGACAAACAACACCTGGAATAGACTGGATTGGGCATGCTCAGGACTGAGGCTTTATGTTGAGAAAAGTGAGCAGATATTTGGTGAGTTTAATCAAGAGGATAACAAAATTAGATTTTCAGTTCCACAAAGATCCCTCAAGTATTCTGGGATTTGAGGATGGCTGCAATAGAGATAAACAGACCACTGGGAAGTTAGTTTTGTGTTATTGACAAAAGGTGATAGTGGCAGGAACAGGGAAAGTGAATTACAAATACATCAGGAGCATATATTTGGCTAGATTTTAAAAATCAAACAAACAATATAGAATGAAAAAAGAAAAAAATGGTAAACCCTGCGTGTGGCAAATTTACTCAATGAGGCAGAAAACATGAAAGGAGGAGCGAGCCTCAGTGGGGCCAGGCAGAGTTTGTGGATATAGCTTAGGGCACACAGAGTTAGAGGCGCATGTCAGACTCACAATGGAGATGTCACATTGAAGAGCTCTTGGCTGAAAAAAATCAACTTGAAAGGCAACAGCATATGGACAGAATGTGTTATAATGTAAGTCACAGGAATGAATGAAATTTCCCAGAGAAAACTCAACAAGAGTGAACAAGAATGCCTAAAGCAGCTGGCTGGGGAGCACCAACACTTAAGGGCTAGTGAGAGAACAAACAGGAAAGAGCAGGCAGGGAAGAAACAGGAAATCCAGTTAGCTTTCATGTCAGAGAGGCCAGGAAAAGGGTAATGGGAAGAAAATACAGAATTGGAAGGAAATTTTCTAAACAGTCCTTCAAAAAGGACATAAAATCTACTGGATTTATGCCATGGAGGTCACTGTTGAAATTAGCTACCTGATATGGTAGTAATTATTGTAGAGTGATGGAGTAGCTAGGCTGGAATGAATTTAAGAATGAATAGAAAATACAGATTATATTGAATGGAAATTGAGATTAAAGGTGCAGAGCCAGGAGTAACCTCTGAGCATTGTGGGTGTGACACAAAGTAAAAAATGAATGAATGAATTAATTAATTAATTAATGAGTGAGTGAATGGAGTATAAATACTTCACATATACTCCTTGTTCACCTCCCCTCCTACATACACACCAGCATTATTAATACTTTCTACCTCACTCAAAGCCAATAGTTTATACTTGTGTTCACTATTGGAGATGAGTATTCTGCGGCTTAAACAACTGTATTATTTTGTTCATCCGGTTTCATCACCTTAAAAATTCTCACTGCTTTGCCTATTCATCTCTTTCCCACAAACTCCTATAAATTACAGATGCTTTTCCTACCTCCAGAGTTTGGGCCTTTTTCAGAATGTCACGAAATGAATGCCTCTTACAGATTGGCTTCTTTCATTCAGTCATTTCCCTTTATATTTGCTTTATAATTTTTCATGTGCACAAAGTTATAAAGCTCATTTCTCTTTAGTATTGGATAATTGTCACCACCTGTACACATCATTACAACATACTTCTATTGAGAAAATCGGATAGGGAATAATAGAATTCTATGTATCAAGGATACATTCCAGCTAGTAGCCCATTTCCTCCTATGGAGGTTAAGATTAGAAATATGTGGTTAGAGAAGCCTTACAAAATATGAAATTATTACTAAGGAAAAAGAGCCAATAACCAGTGCTTCTTTTATTTTTATGGTTTGAAGCTACTTTTGAATAGGAAGTAGTCATGTAGGATTGTCATATTTTACTTCAAGAGTATTTCTCAGCACGATTTTATTATTTATCTAAAAATAGATTTCTTGGATATGTAAATGCATTTTTTCCTAAAATGTTTGCAGCTGAATGGAAACAAAGACATTACAATTGTAATTCAGTAGGAAAAAATAATACTTGAAGAGACCAAAAAGATAAGACAGGGAGGAGCAACATCTATGTTGGACAGAAGCATTCAACCGAGAAGAGGACATGCTGCTAAGAGATGATAGTCTTGTGTATGAAACCCTATCAACAACAATACTGTAAGTCACATAACAATTTATGTATATGTAATATTATATATAGGCCTCTCATTAAAGCAGGGTGGGAAGCAAATGGGGTGGGGCAAATAGTGGAGTGGGCTGGACACTGGGGAAGAGATTGCTGTTGAGGCACTGTATGTTTGAAGCTCAATCATGCATTATTTTGTAATTACATGGTGACTAAATTAATTAAAAGAAGTTTCAATAAAAATGTACACTTAAAAAAAAGATCCTTGCTGTTGAAGTGAATGACTTTATTAAACTCCGGTATTCTTTAGCATTCTATCCTATCTGTAGGTCATTTAGATGCCATGGAATATATTTAGGGTCTTTTTGTTTGTTTTGCATTAGCAATAAAAATAAAGAGCATTCAATAAAGAAGAAACATTGTTGTTTGTTTGGACCTTCCCAGTGGTGCTAAGGGCCACCACCAGGGAACAACAAGAATGAAACACTTCATTTAAAAGGATGACAGTTACGAGAGCATTTTTCTCTTTGACCAGGAATACAGAATTTCCTAGAAACTCTAACAAAATATTAAGAAGCAACGGAATCAAAACAAATTGATATTATAATATTTTGCTTTGTTTTGTTATGTTTGTTTGGGAAAAACACCCAAGTGTATTCAGGTCTAAGTCCTGTCTCTGTGCTCAGGGATCACTGCCAGCGGTCCTTGGGTGCACAGCTAGGAAAAACACAGAATACTATGACTTTAAATGTTGTAATTTACTTTTGTTGAAGAATAATTAGGGAACATGGCAAAATCTTGTCAACACTCAAGAAGACACTAATTTTTTTTTATTATACCACTGTGAGATATACAATTACAAAGATGTTTATGATTGGGTTTCAGTAATACAGTGGTCCAGCACCCATTCCTCCACCAGTGCCCCATTCCCAACACCAATATCCCCAAATTCCCTCCCATCTCTGCTACTGGGCCTCTATAGCAGGCACTTTTCTTTTTCTTCTGTCTCTGTCTTTGTCTCTGTCTCTCTCTCTCTCTCTCTCTCTCTTCTCTTATACGTTGTGACTTGTCCTACAGACATTTAGGGTTTATCATGTAAATCCCTTTGAAGAAGACACTGATTTTAAATTTGAGCCCTTTTACCCTTTGACATGGTCACTGCACATAATTAAGATTATAATCTGTAACAGACACATTTGAAATGAGAGAAAATTATAAAAAATCTGTTCTTTTTGCTAAATAGGAAATTGTCGATTTTTAGTTCTCCAAACTGTTATAAAACCTTAATATTCAAATTTTGTTTTACCTTGTAAGAAGGCCCCTGATTTATAATTCCAATGGCTATCTGACAAATTGCAATGATTCTTCTAATTTTTTTTTTTTTTTTGCTTTTTTGGGTCACAGCCGGCTATGCTCAGGGGTTACTCCTGGCTCTTTGCTCAGGAATTACTCCCTGGCAGTGCTCAGAGGACCATATATGATGATGGGGGATTGAACCTGGGTCAGCCGCATGCAAGGCAAACACTCTACCTACTGTGCTTCGCTCTGGCCCCAATTCTTCTAATTTTTAACTTGTCTTTGTACTGCTACTTAAAAGTAAAAATATGCAGAAATCATAGATAGCTGAGGGGCAGTATCCTGAAAACTTATTTATAGCTGATTCAGAAGTAAAAGCAGATATTTTAAAATGGTATTTTTGGGTATAACAATTCTCACTTAGCACTAAATAAGGATCACAAGAAGCCATGGAACATAATTGTTATGGTAGTTATGGTGTCAGATTGACTGGGTTTGTATCTATCCCTTATAGTGTGATATTGAAGTCTTGTATGTCTCAACTTCCTGATATACCGTGGGGATAATAGCAGTATTTACTGTAAAAACTATTTGTGACCTGTATCTAAAGATACAGTTCTATCTCTTAAACAGTTCTATCTCTTAAACATAGCCTATGCTACCTATAATTACAGTAATTCCTACTACTTAAAACACTAAATGAATTGCATAGTTATATCAGTCCAGCTAGCTAGTTTTTCCCTATAGAAACACAAAGTATGGTCAGTTTTATTCAGTTTTTAAGATATTACCCTCTTTTTGTTTCTTTGTTTATTTTTGATCAAACCTGGTGGTGTTCAGACCTTATTCCTGGCTCTGTGTTCTTAATAAGAATTACTCCTGACACATTTGGAGGGCCATGGATTGAATCAGATTGGCCATTTGCAAAGCAACTGTCTGACCCACTGTACAATTTCTCTGGCTCTAAGATCGTGTGTATTTTTAAAATAATCTAATTGCTTAAAAACATTCATACAACATCAAAACCATAAGCAGCAACACTAATTTAAGCTTGGGACTCAAACTATAGTAATTAAATATTAAGAAAATTAAAGAGAGTTTGCTAGGGGAAGGGAGTAAGTGTGGTGTGGGAGGAGAGCATCTGACATTGTGCAGGGACTTGGACACGGGTGGCGGTTGTGGCATTGGAACACTGTATGACTGAAACTCTATTATAATAATATTTTAATTATAGTCTTCACTTGCCTTCCTGTTGATGATCAATTTGCTCGAGCAGGCACCAGTAACATCTCCATATGTCCTGTCACATGCTAGTAGAGCCCAAAGGCATCTGCTTGCTCCAGGCACATGAGGAGCCTCAAACCATTCCATCAGGTCATGGGAATGAGGTCTATAATTGTTACTGGTATTTGGCATATCAAATACGACACGGGTAGCTTGCCAGGCTCTGCCGTGTGGGTGGGATACTCTTGGAGTCACCTCTGATTTCCAGCATTTATTGATGAACCGTGTGACTGCAGATCAGCTCTTCTGCTGGGTGCAGTTCTGAAGAGAGGGGAGTCCGGATGTGGAAAATGGTGGGCCTTATGACGTGGGGGGGTCCTCTGGCTTCTTGAAAGGCTATGCCACTGTTGGATGACAGCTTTATCTCTTTAATTATAGTGCAGAAATAAAAATGAGGGTAGGAGTCACAAAGTCACTTTTTATAAGACACTGTAAATTGAGCTCTTCTGTTCAGTTGAGGCAGGTATGGGGTTAATTGATTTAAAGGAAAAACAATCTTCTAAAACTATATTTTTCAAATTCTGCATTATTACCTACAGTTTTCCATTTGCCTATACTTCTATTGAGCTTTGAACTGAAATAATTTTGACACCTTTGAGGTTACTGATTTAAAGGAAATCATGACATATTCTTGCCTATGAGATTTGCACAAGGCTTTGTTGATTTATACATCTCCAGGGCAACCTTGACTTCCATGTCTATCTATAACTCACAGGTCCTCATCTTGGTTTCTCTGACCAATGTCATAGACGTGGTGAGCCTTGACTATTTAACTTGTTTACTTACAAACTCAGCAGTTAGAACAAAAGCATGTTTATCACATCAAACCAAGGTCCCATTGTATTGTAAGTGGGTTAGGGCTGTTAGAACATATTATTTGTGCCTAGATGGAAGCTAGATTTGGACCACAAGCTTTCATAACTATAAGCACACATCAGGATTAATGGTTGGACTAGCATTAATCTCTGTAAATTAATTTTTGGTTATGACTTCACTACATATAACATCTTATAGAGAAAACGAGGATGTATGTCTTTAGAAGGAAGTGATCATGTTGCCTGCTACATTCTATACATCCTTGTTTAATATAGTGGAATGAAAGAAACTGAAAGTATAACTTACTTCTTAAAGAATGTCTTGATCAAATTTCTCTACTTTCTCTAAATCTTCTAAAACAATAGAGGAAATGCTATAGAGATGCTATAGTTTGTAGGAAACTTGCTAGGCACACCCAGGTTCCATTTCCAGCATCCCATATGGTTCCCTGAGCACTACAAGGAGTAATTCTTGAGCACAAAGTCAGGAGTAGCCCTTGAACATTACGGGGTGTGGCCCCAAAACAAACATGCCTCCCAATAAAGAGCAATTATAATATAGGTGTTAAAATTTTTGCCCCATGTATGATAATTGAAGTATTGTTCCTCTGCAAAAAAAAGAATACTTTATATAAAACACGAGTATGCATGCGAAAGAAATCAAAAAGTACACAAGAGAATTGTAGTACAAAGTGCATGTTTCATGATTCTACACCCAATATTCTAGCAATTGGTTAAATAAGATATTTTTTCTGTTCCTTCAAACTTTCTCTCTCTCTCTCTCTCTCTCTCTCTCTCTTTCTCTCTTTCTCTCTTTCTCTCTTTCTTTCTCTCTTTCTCTCTTTCTCTCTTTCTTTCTTTCTTTCTTTCTTTCTTTCTTTCTTTTTCTTTCTTTCTTTTCTTTCTTTCTTTCTTTCTTTCCTTCCTTTCTTTCTTTCTTTCTTTCTTTTTGCTTTTTTGGTTCACACCTGACAATGCTCAGGGTTTACTCCTGGCTCTGTACTCAGGAATAACTTCTGTGCTTGGGGGACCATATGGAATGCCAGGACACTGAACCCAGATTGGCCGCTTGCAAGGTAAATGCCCTACCCACTGAACTATCACTCTAGCCCCCTTCAAGCTTTTCTATGGACATTGGTTGTTGACTTTATTTCATTTTTTCTGATTCCCTAGTATTCTATAGCACTTCTAAATTCTCAAAAAGATTCATTTTAAAGCATGAGAAAGAGTGATACTCAGCAATACTGGCATCTGTAGTATATTTCTCTGAGAGGTTAACAAATGTTTTCTATTATTGTTATCTGAGTCTATAAAGGGAAAAAGTAGGATAAAATGCTCAAAAGGGTAAAGTTAGATGACGATTCATTATGCTTCTGATATTTTAGATAAAATACCAGTTTAAGAATTATAAATTCCAAGTCCTGTAATGAAGTATTTTTTTCTGTTGAGGTATTTGTAACCAAATGGATCTTATTCAGGGAACTAGTCACAAACATATGAATTATTGATAAAGCATTTCCATCCATATGTAAAATCCAGAACTGGTTTTAAATTGCCTAGAAAACAAACTAGGCAGTATGGGAAAGGGTAGAGATATTGTTCCATGGCCAAGCATATGCCTTGTATAGGACAATATGATAAAATTTAAAAAATAGAAATGCAAATTGTATAAGTGTAAAAATATGTAACATACAGAGACACACAAAAATAAAATTAGAAAGAATCACTAGAAAAATTAGTGGAGGGAATTATTTTTTGTTCATAGATTACTGGAAGTACATTATTTAGTATATTTTCTTCTTTAAAATGCTGAGCATCGTCAGGTGTGACCCAAAAAGCAAAAAAAAAGCTTTATTTTTAATAGTATAATAGTAGTTTAATGCTTCAGTTTTAATAGTTTAATAGTAATCAACCATTAGTAGTTTAATATAGTGATAATAACACAAGTTCTCATAGCTACGAAATTCATATGATTTAATAATAATAAATTCTAAAGATAAATATTTCTTAGAATGTCTTTGTATCTGTAAACAAAATATAGGAGCTGAAATTTAATATTTCTTAGAACTTTCTTTTTAATTCTGCAGGATACTAAGTACTATATGAACTAGAACATCAACTCTGAGCTTTTAGGAACATCAAAAGGAAGGAAAGAGAAAAGGTAAAACACTGTATAATCTTGATAATTCAAGTGCTATTCATTGAGGCCAAATCAAAGTAAAAGTACTCTTTTTAACAAGAGTTAGAAGCCAATTAGGAGGAAAAGAAGATAAGGGCACTATTGTCTGAGGGAGCAAGGCTGGAAGGAATGGGTGTGCAGAGAAGTCTTTCCCAAGATCCTTTCTCTTCCGAGACTCAGTCTGCCAGCCTTCAGCCAGAAAGAACGAGAGTGACCTTTGTCTAATAATAAGTAGCTGTGACTTCACACAAAAGTCTCTTCCTTGAGAAGAAATACGAGATAAGAAAGAGGAACACAGGGTACAAAATAAGATGAAAGGAAAAGGTTTGAAATAAGCTTACTGTGGGAAGACCTAGAGAACCTGAGGAAATAAGAGCATTCCAGCATTCTGTAAGAGCTGGATAAACCTGAGTGTCGGCCTGCTTGTTCTCATTCTGCCATTCTTGTTCATCAACTCTCTCACACACAAAGCTGGTAATTCCTCCAACAAGCAGAAAATCAGTCTTACAGAGGTTGTGTGTAAGATGCCCAAAACGTTGAATCAGTTGGAGGGCAAGAAGAGGTTCATATAAATGCAGTCCTTTCAGCGTGTCTAAAAGGGAGTCTGCCTTTATTGAAAGTGACATCTTGAAACGAGTCATGATTTCTTCAATTTCTTTTTCAATCATGTACTTACAGTGGCTGTTATTGTTCATAAGCACAAAAACTTGAAAGTGATTATATTGTTCTGCACCTACATACTCAGAACTTTTTTTATGTCGAGGGAAGTTTGAATTTTCAAATAATCTTTTTAAAACAGACGAGACTGTACCTAATTTTATGTCCATAGGATATCTTGTTTTAGAAAGTTAATTTTAAATAAGTTCAGAGTATTCCCCCTCAACAGAGAGACAAAATCCTTTACTGTGTATGGGAACAAGGCCCTACAAAATTCAAGTGTTCTTAAAAAAAAAAAAAAAGAAAAAGAGGTGTGCGGATACAGAAATCACAGCCTCTGAACCACTCCAATATAAGCCAGGGGGTAGCATTGGGCTGGTTTCAGAGTGGACCAGTGCCTCAAGCTGGAAAACAGTGAGATTCACTACGGAGAATAATTCTTTCGACAGTGACAGGCCTCTATTCACAGAACCAGGACTGATGGTGCAGGCCCAGTAAGCGTGCCAAGAGGCTCAGGATCTGAGGGTCCCTAATGGTGAACTGGAGATCATTGCTGAGACACTTTTCGTGAACACATAAGGGACACTCTGTTTGCTCTCTGGGAGATGCAGTCTACTGCACTAATTGTAGTAGTTTTGGGGGCCAGGAGAAGGCAGCTCTGTGTGCACATACTGTATTCCCTTTGTTGGAGAAGGTAGCTCACGGACTCTGTTCTTCCCTGGCATTGTGTGTGTGGGTGTATTAATGAGAGTAGTTTCTACTGCCTTTTAGAATTATATGCATTTCTAATTATTTGCACTAAGCTTACTAAGAGCCGGTAAGGGAAGGCCAATATAATAGTGAATCACTTTCCGGAAAAAAGTTTAGCAGATAATTCATGAAATAAGAAATAGAAGAAAGCTTAATCCACTTACTATGAGTTATATGTGGACTTGGTTTGTTCCAGAAAAGTCAAACAGCAGAAAAAATTGTATCTGCTTATTTATAAACCTAATTGTCTTTAGAGTGTTTCAATTTACATTAATTTTTAAAAAATAGCACTTTCATAGTATTTGAACATATTCGCCAGAGTGGAACCATTTTCATTTCTTATGAATATCTGCATTTCTAAATACCTTTTTTGCACTAATTCTTTCTTTTAGTTATCAAACAAGTTTTAAAGGAATTTTAAACTAGGAATCTCCTACCAGTGAAACTGAG
>JAJIBD010037690.1:0-12394 GCA_021461705.1 Cryptotis parvus
CCCTGTGTTGTTCTGTCTTGACTGTGTCATCTGTCTTCATTGTTCTGGACACTGGCTGTGCCCTTTGTTTTTCATTTGTTTGTTTTGGGAGAGGGTGTCATGCCAGGCAATGCTCAGGGGTTACTCCTGCTCTGCACTCGGGAATTACTGTTGGCGGTGCTCGGGGACCATATGGGGATGAACCCATGTCGGCTGGTGCAAGGCAAGTTTCTAAGGCGCTGTTCACTGGCATTGGTCCCGGCTGTGCCCTTAGGGCCAGAAGGATATTAAAGTTCATTTTGGCGGGCCGGAGCGATAGCCCAGCGGGTAGGGCGTTTGCCTTGCACGTGGCCGCCCATACCGGCCCGGGTTCGATCCCCCGCATCCCATATGGTCCCCAAGCACCGCCAGGAGTAATTCCTGAGTGCAGAGCCAGGAGTAATCCATGAGCATCGCCGGTGTGACCCAAAAAAAAAAAAAAAAAGAAATGAACGAATGAGTGAAATGAATGAATGAATGAATGAGTGAATAAGTGAATGAATGAATGGATGGATGAATGGGGTGAATGAATGAATGAATGAATGAATGAATGAATGAATGAAAAACAAGCCCCCAAACTATCCTCACTAAGATAGTCTAAGAGGGGCCAGCACGATAGTCCAGCGGGTAGGGTGTTTGCCTTGCATGAGGCCAATCCAGGTTCGATCCCCGGCATCCCATATAGTCCTCTGAGCACAGCCAGGAGTAATTCCTGAGAGCAGAGCCAGGAGTAATCCCTAAGCATTGCTGTGTGTGACCCGCCAAAGCAAAAAAATATAATAATAGTAATAATAATAATAAATTGTCTAAGGAAATCTCCCCCAAAATAAACTTTATTTATTTATTTATTTATTTTGCTTTTTTGGGTCACACCCGGCAATGCTCATTCGCTCATTTCATTCGTTCGCTCATTCATTCGCTCCATTGGCACTGGCCTCTCTCTACCATCCTGTAGCAGGCCTCTGGCACCTCCACTGCTCATGCCCAGCTGAGGCCCACTGCCTGCTTCTCTGCCCGCCCTCTTTACATGATCCCGCTACGCACCCTGTTCTTTTTCTTTCAGCTACCCCCAGCAGTGCACAGGGGGTTTGCGACTGGGGTTCAATCCTGGCAGGGCACAGGGGAACAAATGTGGGTCCCCAGAACTGAGCTGGGTTTGTGGTGTGTGAGGTGAGCTCCTTAGCTGCTGTAAGGACCTTCTAAGAGGTGCCTGCAGCAGCCACCCCGGCCACTGCCTCACTGGCCACTGATGTTTCTCTTATTTGTTTGTTTGTCTGCGGCCACCCGCATCCCTGGAGACATTTGCTTGTGGGAGGGGGACCTTATCTGCCTGGGGCCTCAGGAATCTGGCTCAAAAGAGGCCTTAGTTAACAGCTGTTCAGTAGGGCTGGGAAGATAACTCCAAAAGGCTGGGTTCAATTCCCAGCATTGCGTGTGCCCCCAAGCACCTCTGGGAGTAACCCCCCACCCCCGCCCAAGCACCAAGCTGAGGTCTCCCTGAGCACTGCTGGTGTGGCCCAAAAGAAGCAAACACAAATTTTGCTGTTATTCAATAACGCACAAGGCTTCTTGGAGATATTTCATGCTCATTTGTGTTTGTTTCTTTTCTTCTTGGGCCACACCCAGCGGTGCTCAGGTGGGTGCTCAGTAGCTCAGAGGCTACCCCCAGCCTAGAGCTCAGGCAGTGCTCCTGGCAGTGCTCCTGGAACCATTTGGACAAAGGATAAAACCCTGAGCTCCCATGTGCAAAGCATCACTCAGGCCTTTGGGCTACATCTCTGACCCCCAAGCCAGTGCTCTATGGTCGAGCTGCTCTGTCGGGTCAGAAAATGACCCTAAACCTGCTCCTTCAGCTGCGCCAGTCACTTTGTATGTTCACCCTTAGCTCGTCAACTCTGTTGGCTTGTCTTGGTCAACGGATTCCACTGTCCCCACCATCCCAGCATTGTCCGGTCACTGTCCTGGGTGACACTGGGCAGTAACTGTGACCTTGGATCTTGTCACCCCCTGATCCTGACATACACTGCTTGTCTCTTTCGCTTTGTGAGCTGGACTCCTGGTGAATTGCTACCTGGAGAAACAGTCCTACACTCTAGCAGATGCCACACTCCCGAATTGGGTCGTATTAACTGGGGGCTAATTCCACCCACTTTTTATTTCGGTGGCACTCACGGCTGTACTGGAGGGTCGGGGCAGCATGTGAGGGCCCAAACCCAGGCCCCCTCACAGGACAGGCCTGTATCCTACCACTTGCGCTATCTCCCTGGTTCCCCAAACTAAATTGTGTATGTGGCGGGCACCGCTGGTGGGGTTTGGGGCTACCAGGGCTATTCTCAGCAGTACTGTGGGACAGGGTGGGAGGTCAGTGGAGGGGGACTCCCAGTGCTGGGGACTGTATCCAGAGTCTCACATCCTCACACCTGCAAAACCTGGGTCAAATCCCAATCCCAAAGTTAAAATTATTGAGTCTGGCGGGCCAAGAGAGTACAGTGACAGTGACAGTGTAGTGGCGGCAGTGAGCTTGGCGTCCATGTAACTGATCCTCGTTTGATCCCCGGTACGCCATACGCCTCCCGAAGCACTGCCAGGGGTGACCCTGAGTATAGTTGGGTGTGGCCCACCTTTGTTCTCTCCCCCACCTCCACTCTTTTTTTTCTTTTTGGGTCACACCCAGCAATGCTCAGGGGTTACTCCTGACTCTGCACTCGGAATTACTCTTGGTGGTGTTCGGTGACCATATGAGATGCTGGGGATCTAATCCAGGTCGGCCGCATGCAAGGCAAATGCCCTCCCTGCTGTACTATTGCTCCAGCACCCTGCTTTTTATTTTAATGTTTTAATTTTTTAAGCTATACCTGGTGGTACTCTCGGGCTTTCTCTCAGTTCTGCACTCAGGATTTTTTTCAAGTGGTTCTTGGGGGTCCATAAGGGTGCTGGAATCAAGGTCAGTCACTGGCCAGGCAAACGCCCAACCTGCTGTGATATCTCTGTGGCCCTCAACATTTATGATATCTGTGATACTTCCCAACCTCTTTCTTTTCCTTTTCTTTCCTTTCCAGTGCTGGGGATCGATCCCAGGACCTCACGCATGCAAGGCAGGTACTGTACCATTGAGTCATGTTTCCAGCTTCCCTCCAGATTGCTGAGGCTGGGGTCGGAGCATTTGCCTTGCACACGGCTGACCTGGGTTCGATCCCCGGCATCCCATATGGTGCCCCTGAGCCCCCTCCAGGAGTAATTCCTGAGTGCAGAGCCAGGAGCAACTCCTGAGTATTGCCAGGTGGGACCCCTCCCCCCCCAAAAAAAAGCAAATTGCTGAGGCTGTCATTAAATTCATTAAATTCATGAGAGATGCTAAAATCAGAGCTGGAGCAATAGTGCATCAGGCACAGCACTTGCCTTGCCTGGGGTCAACCCAGGTTCTATCCCAGGAATCACATCTGGCCTCCAGGAGTGATCTCCAGCCCTTCCAGGAGTGACCCCTGAGCACAGAGATGGGAGTGAGCTCCAAGACCACTGGGTGTGGCTCCCCACCATCAACAACAAAGGGATACTAATGCCATAAGCCATTAGGGAAAGGCAAATGAGAACAATTTTGTACCACCAGGATGGTTTGAATTACAAAGACTGACAATATCAATATTGCCAAGGCTTTGGGGGCTGGGCCCCTCTTGGTGAAGTCACTTTGGTTTTGTTTTTCCTTTGCCTTTTGGGTCAAATCCAATGGTAGTCAGAGAAACGCCTGCCTCAGGGCTTCGGGTTCGAAGACAGAAAACAGCTAATCCACACTAGGGAGTACTACGCAGCTGTGTAAATGGGTAAATGGGTGGTGAGATCCACATTGTAACCTGGAGCAGCCTTGAGAGCATCACACTGGAGGAGGGAAGTCAGTTCCCACAGATATTGGATCATAGTGTCTGGTTCCACATTGGCACAATGTCGGAACAGGCAAGTGACAGAGAGGAACATATTTGCTGCTCCCTAAGATTAGACAGTCAATCGGAGTGACTGATAGTTTGCACAGCGGTTCCTCTGTGGGCCATGGAAATGTGTCCTAAAATCTACTGCAGGAGTGAAGATGCGACTCAGTGGGCTTCACATGCTAGAAACTAGAAGTTCTATCTTCAGTACAGCCAGGAGCAGCAGTCCCTGAGCACTGTGTTGGGAGTAGCCCCCTGAGCATCACTGGGTGGAGTCAAAAGCACAAAAATCAAAGAAAGGGACCAGAGAGATAGTACAGCAGGGAGGGCAATTGCTTTGCATGTGACTGACCCAGGTTCAATTCCTGGCACCCCGTATGGTCCCCTGAGACCTGCCAGGAAAGATTGCTGAGCACAGAGTCAGGAGTCAGCCCTGAGCACTGCTGGGTGTGGCCCCAAAACAAAAACAAAAAAAAATCAAAAGAAAGGGATAGCGCAGGGCTTACTGTATATGGCCTGCACTCAGCTGGCCTGGGTTCGATCCCCAGCACCACAGTCCCCATGCATCACCCTTGAGACCCCGGCCCTGCCTGGACGGCCCGAGTCATCCCAATACCTCAGGGCTGAGCAGTGCTGAGGCTCAGTTCCTCACAGTGTACTGCAGGCTCTGCTGGCAAAGAAGCTCTAGGTGGGGCCCTTGGGTCTTCCTCCCCACCCTCAAACCTAAACCCAAGAACAACAAATAATCAAAGTGAAATGAAGCGTGAGTGTTGGTTGCGTCTCGTGGCTGCGTGAAAGGCAGAAACTCACATAGCCGGAATAGTCGTGTCAAAGGCATGTCAGCCCCAACGGCAGGGGAGGAGGCTCATGGGGCCACCAGGGAGGTCTGAAGGAAGAATGTTGCCCCTGGCATGACAGGCTGTGCCGGGCAGCCAGTGTTGAATGGAGAAGCGCCGCATCAGGCTGGGCAGCCAGCGTTGAATGGAGAAGCGCCGCATCAAGCCACACCTCACAGGTCTGGAAAGGCCTGTCCACGCCGCACACCTGGGGAGTGAAGCCCGCAGCGGGTCCCTGATGATCGGTCCCGTGGGTCAGCCTCCATGACAGAGACCAAGGTCACACCCCTGCCTGTGCATCTGGGTTGGGGACTGAGCAGGGTCCCAGCCTGATCCACCCTCCCACATGGAGATGCGCCCCAGGGTGCAGGTGCTGCTGGGGCAAGTTCAGTCCGGCACCACCCTCTGCCCTCCCTGACTTTGCAGTACTCTCTGCTTAGTGCTCACCCCTTCAGTCCCCTACCAGTTGCTCCCAGCTGCCCACCCGGCAGCCCCTTCAAGAAGCTGAGCATGAGAAGGAGGCAGGAACAGGGTTAAGCGCCCGTGGTGGGTGATAGGCAGGTGCCCTGGGTTGGTGCAAGGGGCATCATAAACCCTTTGCTGGTGGAGAGGTGGCTCAGCAGTAGGACACTTGCCTACTTGGGGAGTCTCCAGTTTAAGCCCTGGCATTGCAAATAAAAATAATAAAGACCAGGGCAGGGGGCTGGGAGTGAGGCCTCCAGCGGGTGAGGACTCGAGTACATGAGCCTGGAGCTGAGCTGTCAGGGAGATGGTGTCCAGAGGAAAGGGATGCTGAAAAGGCCACTCAGACCACAGAAAGGCTAGGTGAAGGGGGAGGGAGGGGGAAGGAGAGGGAGAAGGAGAGGGAGAGGGAGAGGGGGGGGGAGGAAGGGGAGGGGAGGGGAGGGAGGGGAGGGAGAGGGAGAAGGAGAGGGAAGGAAGGAAGGAAGGAAGGAAGGAAGGAAGGAAGGAAGGAAGGAAGGAAGGAAGGAAGGAAGGAAGGAAGGAAGGAAGGAAGGAAGGAAGGAAGGAAGGAAGGAAGGAAGGAAGGAAGGAAGGAAGGAAGGAAGGAAGGAAGGGAAGGAAGGAAGGAAGGAAGGAAGGAAGGAAGGAAGGAAGGAAGGAAGGAAGGAAGGAAGGAAGGAAGGAAGGAAGGGAAGGAAGGAAGAAGGAAGGAAGGAAGGAAGGAAGCACTACATGGGCTGGGTGTCTCTGATGGAGCCTTGAGGGATGGTCCCCAAAGCCACAGGCGCCTTTGCTCCCCTGACGTGCTGAGTGACCCAGCCCCATCTCTCCCCCCACCCCACTCCCCAGCAATTGAACCCCCAGGGCCACCCACCTGCTGTCCTGGTCACCTGGCCTTTCCTGGCTGGGAGAGACCAGCTGGGATGAGCAAAGGGGCCAAGTCCAGACGAAAGCCAGGGCCTGTGGGCAGGTTCCAACAGGCTGGGGATGTGGGCAAGGGAGAGGCCAAGGTTGCCGGGTATTGGCTGGAGGTGCAGCTGGGTGGGGTGGCCTGATGGACCCTGGAGCCCCTCTGAGTCCAGCTTTGCTTCCCCTGGAGCTGTGAGAAGGCGCAGGAGAGCAGGAGCTCTGGCACAGAGCAGGAGACACCATATCCGGTCTGTAGGACAAGGACAGGTCTCAAGGGTGGGGAGACAGCCCCTGACCAGCCTCCAGGCACTGGGGCAGGGGAGATGAGGGAATAATAAATGTATTTATTTATTTAAATAAATGAAAGCTTTGTTTATTTTAGTTTTGGGGGCCACACCCAGTGATGCCCCCAGAACCAATGTGGGAGCGCCCACTGCTGGCCTGAGGGGCCTGGAGCAGCCAGACTACCCCCCTTACCCCCACACCCCCTATACTTCCTCGCTCTGAGGGTCTCAGCCCACACAGGTCAGGGGCAGTGAAGATCCTGGGGGACTATTGAGGGGGCACCCCTGAGAACCCTCACTTCAAGCCCTTAGATCTTTTAGCCCCTCCTTCCCTTGTGGTCCCTTCACCACAGGTCAGCTTCTGAGAATCTTGGTCCGCCAGGGCAGGTGCCCATCCCCGGCTGGAGAGTGAATGAATGAATGAATGAACTAACGAACGAATGAATGAGTGAATGAATGAACGAATGAGTGAATGATGAATGAATGATGCTGCATCCCTGACCACACTTTTGGAGAAGCTTGGTCCAGCCACTCCAATGTATTCACCACAGCACCGCCAGCAGCCTCCAGGTCCCTGTGGTTGCGAGCACATCTCCGGGCACGCCTCCGGTCCCAGGCACGTCTCCAGGTCTCCGGGCACACGTCTCCGGGCACACGTCTCCGGGCACAGGTCTGTTGGGCAGAGTGAGGGTGGCACTGACCACAGCAAGACACATGTTGCCGCCATGCAGCTGCACTCCTGCCTGTCCCAGTCTTTTCTGTTGATTTGCTCATCATTTAGCAAACAGAAGTTATGTTTAGTGGCTTTTCTGGGTTCGGGGACCACACCTAGGGTCCTGCTAAGAGGTGCCAAAGATGGGGCCTAGTAACAAGTTACTACCGTATCGGCATGGCCAAACTCCAGCCAGGAATGGCCCCGTGCTCCTGCACCTCCTTGAGGAAACGAGGACCTGTCACCCTGCGAGGCTTTCCCCCCCAGAGGTCACTGAGGCCGAGGGTGCCCCTGCCCTCTCCCCACTTTGAGTCCTGAAGCAAGATTGGGAGCACCTGTACTAGCTCTGGCCAAGGAGTGTGGGCAGGATGGGCATCCTCATTCATTCATTCATTCGCTCGCTCGTCGTTTGTTCGCTCGCCGCTCGCTCTCTCGCTCATTCATTTGTTCGCTCGTCTCATTCCTTCATTCATTCATTCATTTGTTCGCTCGTTCATTCATCCGTTCATTCATTCATTCATTCATTCACTCTTCAGCATTCACAGGACTGGTCATTGTGTCCAGCAGGGAGGACACTAACAAGGCTGTAGCAGCCATGACAGAACACAGCTCTGGTGGTGATACAAGCCACAGGTGACTGAACACCCAGCACCCCAAGTGTGGTGAGCGAGCTGCTGTGGCTGGGAGGTGGGCAGTGAATGGTCAGTGCTTCTGGGTATCAAATAGACACACAGTGGCCAGCGCCTGCAGGCTGGCAGGGCGGGGGTGATACTCTCACCAGACCTGAGCTCGGCCTGGAAACCTGATGGTGCTGCCATGGCGGGTGATTTTGGGAAAAGTCAGGGAACGGGACCCACGTGAGCCATAGCACGGCAGGTGCACTGGCCATGCTGGGGGCTTCATTTCTCCTCGACAGGCAGCTTCTCCTTTTTGAAGCATGAAGACGCTGCTTTCTTTTCTCCCCCTCCCTCTCTTTTTCAAGGGGTAGCCCCTTGTCAGTCAGTAGGGAGCCAAGGGGCTGGGATCTAGCCAGGTCTCCTGCATGCAAAGCGCTTGCTCAGCCCTAGGTACCATATTCCAGTCCCTGGAGGCATCTTTAAAAACTTTATTTATTTTAGTTTGGGGGGCCACACCCAGTGATGCTCAGGGCTACTCCTGGCTCTGCGCTCAGGAATAACTCCTGGTGGTTCCAGGAGACCATCAGGGATGCCGGGAGTGAATTGGGTCAGCCACATGCAAGGCAAGTGCTTTACCTGCTGTATTAGTATCTCTCTGACCCTATTTATTTTTATTTATTTATTTTTGTTTAGGGGACCACACCTGGCTGTGTGCAGGGCTTACTCTTGGCTCTGTGTTCAGGGATCACTCCTGGCTGTGCTTGGGGAACTATATATTGTGCCAGGGAACAAACTTGGGTTGGTGGGTGCAAGGGGAGAGCCTTACCCACTGCACTGTCCCTCCAGCCTTGAAAACTCCTTTTCTGAAAAACAGCTGAAATGGGGCTGGTTGCTTGCCTTGCAGTGGCTGACCTGGGTTTGATCCCCAGCACCCATTTGGTCACCTGAGCACCCTCAGGAATGATCCCACAACACAGAGGTAGGAGTAAGTCCTGACTATTGCCAGGGGTGGCCCCAAAAACTAAAATACACACTCACACACACACATACGCACATATACACACATGCTCACACACTCACACACATATGCATGCACACGTCACACATGCACTCATACACACACATGCTCACACACTCACACACATACACACTATGCTCAACACACATGCACACATACACACTCACACACATACACACACACCCACACACATATGCACACATACACACTCACACACATACACACACGCCCACACACATATGAATACACACACATACACACATGCACACACAAGTACACAAACTCACACACATACGCACAATTCACATGCTCACATACATACGCACACATACATACACACTCATATGCACACATACACACAAGCTCACACACACAGACATACATATACACCATACACAGAGAAGCACTTTCCTTGAGTGAGGCCAGATCCAGAAGGGAACCCCCGATAACTGCCAAGGTTCCCCCAAATATGAAAAAATGAAAACAGCTAAAGTGTCTGTGAGGACAACCCCTGACAGATACATACACTCATAAACACACATACACAACCACACACACAATAATAACCACACATACACACACTCCCACATACAAATACACACACCATACACATATTACACACACCACACATATGCACTCACACATACACACACTCACACACATATGCACACACATATACACCTCACACATACACACTTTTTTTTTTTTTTGCTTTTTTGGTCACACCCGGCAATGCTCAGGGGTTTCCTCCTGGCTCTGCACTCAGGAGTCACTCCTGGCAGTGCTCGGGGACCATATGGAATGCCGGGATTGAACCCAGGCCGGCACAGGCCAGCTGCGCGCAAGGTAAGCCCTACCGCTGGGCTATCGCTCCGCCCAACACACATACACACATTTATACATCACATACACACATACCCACACATACACACACCACACAACATAAACACACCACACATACTCCACACATACACCATACACACAAAACCCATACATACACACCACACACACATACACCCACACACAAACACACACAACACAATACCCCCATACCACACACATCTCACACATACACACACTACACATACCCCACACACTACACCCATATCACACACACCTCTCCATACACACACCACACATACATGCACACACGAACACCATATGCACGCACACATGCTAAGAGTCAGTACTGGAGTTGACATGGAGAACACCCACTCTTGTGCCCATGTCCCCATACTCACCCCTCGCAGTGTCTGTGTCCCTCCTTGGCTCTCATGTGACTTTCTCACAGGTTTGTGCCCCACCCCACTGTCCCACATCCAGCCAGCAGCACCTTTGAACCTGCAGTGGGCACCCTATATGCCCACAGAAAGCCTTGGACCTGATCCTTGTCCTGGGGCTCCAATCCAGGTCCCATCCCGGCGTAGGCTCCCCTGGCTCCCCTGTCTCCCATGCTCCATTGTGCTCCTCATGCCCCCGTGCCCCCTGTCCTCCCTGTGCTCTCTGTGCTGGTGTGCCCCCGTGCCTCCACGCCTCCCAGTGCTCCCTGTGCTCCCCATGCCCCCCCCTGTCTCCCCATGCCCCCTGTGCCCCCATACTCCCCATGCTTTCCGTGTTCCCATGCCCCTCGTGCTCCCTGTACTTCCTGTGCTCCCTGTGCTCTCCATGCTCCCTGTGCTCCCTGTGCTTGGAGCTGCCTGATTTTGGTCTCAGTGCCCCGCCCCAGCCCGGCCTTGCACCCACAAACAGCTCCCTCACGTTTCTGTGAGCTGCCATCCAGCTCTGCTTTAGTTGTGTGTTGCCTGGGACAGCCCTGCTCAAGTGGTAAATGTGTGCTGAAGTGAGGTCCTGTCCCTGGGGGTCCCACGGCAGCAGGCCTCATGGGAGGCTGTGGCACTGCCTATGTCTCCACGGGCGCCAGGGCCCGCTGTCTCCTGTCACCAGTACCTGGTCTTTGGAGCCCTTGGGGGAGCAGAGGTGAGCCTGGAGGCAGCCATATCCTCCTGCTCGTGGTTGGGACCATGAGCAGCAAGACAGGCTTAGTGGACGCCCGCCCCCACTGCCCATTTGGCCACTTTCTGGCAGTGACTCAGTTATTTCTGTAACAGCAGACCAGGCCTCCTCCCCGGAACACCTCTCCCTCCCCACAGGGTAAGACAGATCTGGGCCCATGGCCTGTCAGAGCGCCTGGGCCCAAGACCTGCTTTACAAAGAGGCCCAGGCTGCCTTCACCAGGTTAGAGGACTAGCTGTAGCCTTGGCTAAATCGCAGCTAGGCCCCACCCCAGGTGACTTCAGGGACCCCACCCTATCCGTTTCCAGCCTCTCCCCAGACTGTGGGAGGAGCCCTGAGGGGCTGGGAGTGGGGGTCTGGAAGAGGGTAGGAGGCCAGCACACACCAAGGCTTTGCCTCACAGCAGGCTGGAGAGCTGGCACCGGGCTCCTGGCAGCCTGGAAAGCTGTTATTCTGGACCTGGTAAATCATGCTGGGCTGGGCCCAGATAACAAGCAGTGTTTGAAGTCCAGAGAGATAAGAGCTTCAGAGAAAGTTGATAAGAGGAGATGCACGGGCTTAGGACGCCCCTCCCAGCCCCCATCAGTCAGGCCTGTTTGCCTTTGCCAGCTTTTAATAACCAGCTCTCTACCCCGTGTCCGATTTGCCAGCCAAGCTGGGAGACGCCCACTGGGTCCTAAGCTGTGATCGGGCCACGCTTTCTGCCCTGCCCCCAGCGGCCGGGCCTGGGCCCATATTACATCCTGCAGCTACCCGGCAGCATGGCTTCTGCTGCTCGAGCTCCTCCAAATTCACACACGCATTCATTCACTTGGCAAGTGCTCCCATTGGCTAGTTTTGGGCACCAGAGATGCAGCAGACACGGGTCTCTGCTCTCCTGGGCTTCTGCTGGCTGGAGACCAGCCCATCGTTCAGGATGTGGAGAACGCCCACGTAGGAATGAGCTGCTTCGAGGTGCCTGGGGGTGGAAGGAAGCTCCGGGGCTTTAGAGTACTGGGGAAGGGTCTTTCTCCACAGGTCTCAGGGAGAGGGGCACCGGGAAATCCACTCCAGCGCAAGAGGACACATGCAAAGCCCTGGAGTAGAAGCACACCCCGATCTATCTGGCGACCAACAGCAGGGAGGTGGCTGAGGTCGGGGGAGCAGAGCCAGGCCGAACAGCCCATGGCAGGAAGTTGTAGTTGGGGAATGGGCCACCTTCCACTCACAACTGGTTCATGTTGGCAGCTGCAAGGAGATGGATCTGCCCCGAAGCCAGGCCTGGAAGGTCGAGTCCCAGCCTTGCACTCAGCATTGGCGGGGGAAGGCCCCTCTCTGTGCCTGTGCTTTCCCCGGTGGAAAATGGGTTCCCCCAACCTTCTTTCCTTTCTGGCAAAGCCTGGGATGGGCCCAGGACTTCACACGGGGGAGGCCTGTGCTCTCTAAAGGGCCCAGCGCTCAGCTCGCGTTTGCGGGGTGTGGCTCTGTGGGTGAGGGACTCAGAGGTCTTGCTCCCTGCCTCTGGGGGGGCTTTGTTCTATGGGGGCTCAGAGGCTGCAGGGGTGGCTCAGTGGTAAAGTACTTGCTTGCATGCGTGAGGCCCCGGAGTCTGATGGTCAGCGC
>JAJIBD010037700.1:0-10377 GCA_021461705.1 Cryptotis parvus
CCTCACTGGTCCATTTTGATTTGACCTTTGTGCCTGGTGTTAGAAGAAGGTCTAAGTTCATTTTATTACATGTAGTTGCCCAGTTTTCCCAGCACTACCTGTTGAAAAGGTTATCTTTGCTCCATTTAATATTCTTTGCTCCTTTATCAAAGATTAAGCAATCATATATTGGAGAGTGTGAGTCAGGATATTCAGTTTTATTCCATTGGTCTACAGGTCTGTCTCTATACTAACACCATGCCAATTTAATTATGACTATTTGTAGTAGAGATTGAAGTTGGGGAAAGTGGTACCTCCCATTTTCTTTTTCCCATGGATTGCTTTTGCTGTTCAGGGGGTTTTATTATTTCATACAAATTTCAATAGTGTTTAGTTAATTTCTTTGAAGAATGTCATGGGCATCGTTAAAGAGATCCTATTGAATCTGTATAAAGCTCTAGGGTGTACTACCATTTTGATATGTTAATTCTCCCAATCTAGAGCAGTAAATGTTTCTCCATTTCCTCAGGTCCTCTTTATTTCTTGAAACAATGATTTGTAGCTTTCTTTGTAAAAATCCTTTACTTTCCTAGTCAAACTGATTCCTAGGTATTTGATTTTCTGTGGCACAATTGTAAATGCTTCATTTCTTTAATATCTCTTTCTTCTCTTTTGTTATTTGCATATAGAAAAGCCATTGACTTTTGGGTATTAATTTTTTTACCCTGCCACTCTACTATAGGAATCTATTGTTTCTATAGATTTTTGGTAGAGAGTTTAGGATTCTCTAGGTATAATATCATGTCATCTGCAAATAGTGACAGCTTGGCTTCTTCCTTTCCTATCCGGATGCCCATAATGTCCTTTCCTTCCCTAATTGTCATGGCTAGTACTTCCAAAACTATATTGACTAGAAGTGGTGGGCAACCTTGTCTTGTCCCCGATCTTAGCGCCAAGGATTTCAGTTTTTCCTCCTTGAGAACAATGCTTGCTGTGGGCTTGTAGTAGGTGGCTTTTGTTTATATTGAGGAAGATTCCTTAATTCAAATTTTATGGAGAGTTTTATCATGAATGGGTGTTAAATCTTTTCAAATTCTTTCTCTGCATCTATTGATATGATTATATGATTTTAATTTTTTTCTCTTATTTATGTGATGTATTACTTTGACTTGCGGATGTTGAACAATCCTTGCTTTCCCTGGATGAATCCTACTTGGTCATGGTGTATAATCTTTTTAATGAGTCTTTGGAATCTATTTGCTAGTATATTGTTGAAGATCTTAGCATCTGTGTTCATCAGTGAGATTGGTCTGTAGTTTTTTTTTTTTGTGACGTCTCTGTCGGATTTGGGTATCAGGGCGATACGTGTCTTGGAGAAGCTATCTGGGAGTTTCTATTTCTTCAATTTCCTTGAACAGCTTGAAAAGTACTGGCCATAGGTCACTTTAAAGGTTTGGAAGAATTCATTGGTGAATCGGTCTGGACCTGGGATTTTGTGTTTGGGTAGACTTTTGATTACTGATTCAATTTCCTCGATGGTGATAGGTTTGTTCAGGTATTCCAACTCTTGCTGCAGCCTTGGGAGACTGTAGGAATTCAGGAATTTGTTCATTTCTTCTAGATTCTCTTGTTTTGTGGTATACAGACTCTCAAAGTAATCTCTGATGGTTTTGAATTTCTGTGGTTTCTGTTGTGATGCCCCCTTTTCATTTCTGATTCTATTTATTTCCCTTTCCTTACTAGTCTTGCAAGTGGTTTGTCAATCTTGTTTATTTTTCAAAATACCAGCTCTTGGTCTCATTGATATTTCGGATTGATTTTTGGGATTCCATCCCATTGATTTCTCCCTCTAAGTTTTATTATTTCTTTCTTCCTGCCTGGGTTGGGCTCTTTTTGTTGTCACTTTCTAAGATCTTAAGCTGTGAGATCAGACTGTTTATGATGATCTTTCTTCTTTCATGATGCATTCTTGCAGATTTATGAACTTTCCTCTTAACACTGACTTCGCTGTATTCACAAGTTCTGAGAGGTCATCTCTTCAGTCTCATCATTTCCAGAAATTTTTTGGATTTCCTGTTTTAGTTCTTTTGAGGAACCACTGGTTGTTCAGCAGTGATCTCTTTAGATTCCAGGTGTTTGGTAGGACTCTCCGCTCCTGTGTGCAATTAACTTCTATTTAAAGTGCATCCTGGTCTGAAGAAAACAGTTGACATAATTTCTATCTTCTTGATTTTATGGAGGTATGTTTTGTGGCTCAGCATGTGATATATCTTGGAAAATGTTCCATGTGTGCTGGGGAAAATGTTTTTTTGTGTCATTTTTTGGAATGAAAAGCCTATGTATATATCTACCAGCCCTCCTTCTTCTATTTCTTCCTTCAGGACCAGTATTTCCTTGGTGAATTTCAGTCTTATTGATCTATCAAGAGTTGATAGAGCAGTGTTGAAATCTCCAACTATAATTGTGTTACTGTCAATGCCTTCTTTGAAGCCTATTAGCAGTTATTTAAGTATTTTGCTGGCCCCTCATTGGATGCATATATGTTTAGGAATGTAATTTCTTCCAGATATACTTATCTCTTGATTATTAAGAAATGCATTAACTGTCCCTTCTAATCTTTTCGGCCTGAAGTCTATGTTGTCAGATACTAGTATGGCCACACCGGCCTTTTGGAGGAGTTATTTGTGTGGAGAATTGCTTTCCAGCCTTTTACTTTGAGTCTGTGTTTGCTCTATTATTCAGATGCGTTGCTTGTAGGCAGCAGAATGTTGGATTCAGTTTTTTAATTCATTTTGCCACTCTGTGCTTCTTAATTGGTGCATTTAGACCATAACATTGAGAGAGATTATTGTTGTGGGATTTTGTGTCATCTTTCTGTTTAAACTTGTGCTTTTGGGGTTTATCTTATCTTACAGTAGGCCTTTCAGTCCTTATTTTAAAGTTGGTTTTGAGTCTATGAAGTTTTTTAGCTGTTGCTTTTCCATAAAGTGGTGTATCTTCTCTTTAAATCTGGATGTGAGTTTAGCTAGGTAAAGTATTTTTTGTGAGGCCTTCATTTCATTGAGTCTTTTCATAATATCCCCACCATTGTCTTTGGACTTGTTTGAGGTGTTTGAGGCGTTTCATCTGGAAAAGTCTGCTGTGATTCCTCAGGGATGCTCCTTTGTATGTTATTTCCTTCTTTGATCTTGCTGTTTTTAGTATTTTATCTATGTCTATGGTTTTTTTTCTCATTTTATTTAGGGTGTGTCTTTCAGTATTCTTATGGGGATTTCTTTTTAGCTGGTACTATTCCGGCCTCCTGTATCTGTATTAAAGCACTCTAATTCTTGGAACTTTTCAGCAATGATGACTTTGACAGTTGCTACTTCATCCAGATTATCTTCTTGCCCCTGTGAACCTGTTGTTATTCCTTTTAACTTCATAATGATTCATCTCTTTTTGTCTGTTCATTTATTGTGAGTCTTTTTTCCATGTTTTGCTGTTGTCTAGAGATTCTCTCTGCACATTGTCTAGGAGTGTACTAATTTTTTCTTCAGCAGTTGTTATTCTGCTGTGGAGGACCTCCAGTGAGTTTTTTAATTTCACTTACCACAATTTTAATATCTGTCATATCTGTTTATTTTTTTCTTCTGCATTTTCCTCATTTCTGCTCTCTTCTATTTTATTGACTTTGTATTCCTTTGCTTCCTTAGCTCCTTATACATTCTTAACAGTTCTTTCCTGAATTCCTTATCAGAGAGGTTATATAGCTCATCGTTATTGCTTGGCTTAATTGGCTTGCAGCTTCATTCACTGAGCTTGGTGGAGTTCTGCATTGCTTTTACCATTATGACCTTTTGCAGGTAGCAAACTGTGTGAACCTTTTGTAGCTAAATAGTACAGTGAGTGGGTGCCTAGACTGTTTTCAGAGTTTTGTCAAAGGAAAGAAATGTTGGGTCCTATGTTCATTGAAACCTTGCAACACTGTACGTCAAGTAATTTGGTTTTGAATTTTGGGATATGAGACCTGAGATTGGGAGTGGCAGGGCGATTGGAGGGCAGCGGCATGGGGTCGGGGGGGGGGTGTTGGAGGTGGCAGGAGTCCCAGGGTCAGTATTGCCTGATCTGGGCTCTTGGCCTGCTTTGTCAGATAAGGAAGTTTTAGAGATAATTGACCTTAGATGTTAGCCTTATTACTGCCCAATTCCTAAGGTAGTTTCCAATTTTATTCCCTACTGCCCTCAGCAATACACCTTTGGTATGAAGTGTCCTTAAATAAGAGTGGTCTAAAAATAGACAGGCTTTGTTTTATTTAATTTTTTCATTTTAATTTTTAATGAATTAATTAATTAATTTTATTAAAAGCTGTGATTTGTAAAGTTATTGATAGTTGACTTTTAGGCATATAATATTTCAACACCAATCCCAACACCAGTGTCATATCCCTTTACTCGTGTTCCCATATTCCTTCCCCACTCCAAACCCCACTCACCCTGCCATCTGTTAACTTGGCAAGCACATCACAGAGTTTCCAGCTTAGATATCATGTTTTCAGTTTTATTCAGTAGGTGTTTTGTATATATGGCTTTACCACTCACCCATATCACCTGTATAACTGAGTGAATGGCCATCAGGGCTCCGTAAGACTGGCTTAGAAAGGGGTGAGTATTTAAAAGAAGAGGAGAGGGATGAGCTGGACTTGAAAGGCCTCTCTACCTTTTAATTAAAAAATGAGCAAACTGATAGATGAAATAGCATGCAAGTACCAAGAACGATGAACTTTAATAACTATCTAAAATTTTTTTCCTTTCACCATGAAAGCCCATTTTATTTATTTTATTTATTTTATTTTTTATTTTTATTTTTTTATTATTATTAAATTTATTTATTTATCTTGGTTTTTTTTTTAGTGATTAAACATGTATTTATTTTAGTTCAGTTAAAACATACATTGTTTCATTGAAACGGTGTAGCACTTTGCCAACAAATCATACTGAATTGTTTGCAGCACCCATCCCGCCACCAGTGCCCATCTCCCACCACCAACGCCCCCGGTTCCCTCCCCTCCCCAGCCCTGCTCCATGGCAGGTTCTTTGATTTCTTTCCATTTCTCTCTCTTTCTCTCTTTCCTTCCCCTCCAGACTATGGATTACAGAACATACATTAAAGGGTTGTCATGTGTATCTTTTTGCCTCTATTTAATGTTCAGTTCTAGGTTGGTATTAGTACCCTCAACAATTGTTAGCACACTGTTCCATTTCTGTCTTACCTAGCCTCTGAATCCCACACGTTTGTGATAATTTCCACCTTTGACAGGACCTCCTGATATATGTTTCACTTGATCTTGGATATTGGTATCATAATATGTACCTATATATTTATGTTATGCAGATAAATGCAGTCATTCTGTATCTGTCTCTCTCCTTCTGGCTAATTTCGCTCAACATAATCTTCTCCATGTCCATCCATTTGTAGGCAAATTTTATAACTTCATTTTTCCTAACAGCTGCATAGTATTCCATTGTGTAGATGTACCAAAGCTTTTTTATCCAGTCATCGATTTTTCGGGCACTCTGGTTGCTTCCAGATTCTGGCTATTGTGAATAATGCTGCTATGAACATAAAAGTAGGGATGGTGTTTCCGCATGCGTATTTTTGGCTTCCCAGAGTAGATTCCCCAGGAGTGGTATGGCTGGGTCAAATGGGAGTTCAATTTCTAGTCTTTGGAGGAAAGTCCATATTGTTTTCCAGAAAGGCTGTACCAGCCGGCATTCCCACTCAACAATGGATGAGTGTCCCCTTTTCCCCACACCCACGCCAGCACTTGTTGTTCTTGTTCTTTTGAATATGTGCCAGTCTCTGTGGTGTAAAGTGGTATCTCATTGTTGTTTTGATTTGCATCTCTCTGATGATTAGTGATGATGAGCATTTTTTTCATATGTTTTTTTGCCATTCGAATTTCTTCCTTGCTGAAGTTTCTGTTCATTTCTTCTCCCCATTTTTTGATGGGGTTGTTTGTTTTCTTCTTGTAAAGTTCTACCAGTGCCTGATATATCCTGGATATTAACCCCTTATCAGATGGGTATTGGGTGAATATTCTTTCCCATTCTGTGGACTGCTTTTGTATCTTAGTCACTGTTTCTTTTGAGGTGCAGAAGCTTTTTAGTTTCATGTAGTCCCATATGTTTATCTTTTCTTCTAGTTGCTTTGTTAGTGATGTTTCATCTTTGAAGATGCCTTTAGCTTCAATGTCATGGAGGGGTTTTTCCTATATTTTCTTCAATGTACTTTATGGATTCAAGTCTGATATTGAGATCTTTAATCCATTTTGATCTGATTTTTGTGCATGGTGTTAGACACAGGTCCAAATTCATTTTTTTACATGTCGCTGCCCAGTTTTCCCAACACCACTTATTGAAGAGGCTTTCCTTACTCCATTTTAGACTCGTTGCACCTTTATCAAAGATTAAATGATCATGTGTTTGAGGTTGGGTGTCAGGATACTCAATTCTATTCCATAGGTCCACGGGTCTGTTTTTATTCCAATACCATGCTGTTTTAATTACTACTGCCTTGTAGTACAGTTTGAAGTTGGGTAAGGTGATGCCTCCCATCTTCTTTTTCCCGAGGATTGCTTTAGCTATCCTTGGGGGTTTATCGCTCCATACAAATTTCAGGATTGTTTGGTCAATTTCTTTGAAGAATGTCATGGGTATCCTTATAGGGATTGCATTGAATCTGTACAGAGCTCTAGGGAGTATTACCATTTTGACAATGTTGATTCTCCCCATCCATGAGCAGGGAATATGTTTCCATTTCCTTGTGTCCTCTTTTATCTCTTGGAGCAGTGTCTTGTAGTTTTCTTTTATACAGGTCCTTTACACACTTGGGTAAGTTGATTCCTAGGTATTTGATTTTCTGTGGCACAATTGTGAATGGAATTGTTTCCTTAATATCCCTTTCTTTTCTTTCGTTATTTGTATATAGGAAAGCCACCGACTTTTGGCGTGTTGATTTTGTATCCTGCCACTCTACTATATGTGTCTATTGTTTCTAGGAGTTTTTTGGTAGAGAGTTTAGGGTTCTCTAGGTATAATATCATGTCATCTGCAAATAATGATAGCTTGACTTCTTCCTTGCCTATCTGGATGCCCTTGATGTCCTTTTCTTCTCTGATTGCTATGGCAAGTACTTCCAGTACTATATTGAATAAAAGAGGTGAGAGTGGGCAACCTTGTCTTGTCCCTGATCTCAGGGGGGAAGGCTTTCAACTTTTCCCCATTGAGAATGATGCTCGCTGTGGGCTTTTGGTAGATGGCTGTAACTATCTTGAGGAAAGTCCCTTCAATTCCCATTTTCTGGAGGGTTTTAATCATGAACGGGTGCTGGATCTTGTCAAATGCTTTCTCTGCGTCTATTGATAGGATCATATGGTTTTTTTTTTTTCTCTTATTGATATGATGTATTATGTTGATTGACTTGCGAATGTTGAACCATCCTTGCATACCCGGGATGAATCCTACTTGGTCATGATGTATAATCTTCTTGATGAGTCTTTGGATTCTGTTGGCTAGTATTTTGTTGAAGATCTTAGCATCCGTGTTCATCAGGGATATTGGTCTGTAGTTTTCTTTCTTTTGTGTTGTCTCTCCCTGCTTTGGGTATCAGGGTGATATGTGCCTCGTAAAAGCTGTTTGGGAGTGTTTCTGTTTCTTCTATTTCCTGGAAGAGCTTGAACAGGACAGGCAGTAGGTCCCTCCTTAAAGGTTTGGTAGAATTCACTAGGGAATCCGTCTGACCTGGGCTTTTGTGTTTGGGAAGACTTTTTAATTACTGTTTCTATTTCCTCGATGGTGATAGGCTTATTCAGGTATTGGAGGTCTTCTTGTTTCAGCCGTGGGAGGTTATAGGACTTCAGGAATTGATCCATTTCTTCTAGATTCTCATGTTTCACGGCATACAGGCTCTCAAAGTAATCTCTGATGATCTTTTGGATTTCTGTGGTTTCTGTTGTGATGTCACCCTTTTTATTTCTGATTCTGTTTATTTGGGTTCTCTCTTTCCCTGTCCTTACAAGTCTTGCCAATGGTTTGTCAATCTTGTTTATTTTTTCAAAAAACCAGCTCTTGGTTTCATTAATCTTTTGGATTGTTTTTTTTTGGTTTCCAACTCATTGATTTCCTCTCTAAGTTTTATTATTTCCTTTTTTCTGCCTGGGGTTGGCTCCTTTTGTTGGTCTTTCTCTAATGTCTTCAGCTGTGTAGTCAGGTTATTTATGTGGGCCCTTTCTTGTTTCCTGATGAATGCTTGCAGAGCTATAAACTTCCCTCTTAACACGGCTTTTGCCGTGTCCCACAAGTTCTTATAGTTGGTCTCTTCATTTTCATTTGTTTCCAGAAATCTTTGGATTTCCTGTTTGATTTCTTCTATGACCCATTTGTTGTTCAGGAGTGAGCTGTTCAGTTTCCAGGTGTTTGGTTTGACTCCCTGTTTCTGTGTATGGTTAACTTCCATTTTCATTGCTTCATGGTCTGAAAAGATAGCTGACACAATTTCTATCTTTTTTATTTTATTGAGGTATGCTTTGTGGCTCAGCATGTGGTCTATCTTGGAGAATGTTCCATGTGCACTAGAGAAAAATGTGTATTCAGCTTTTTTGGCATGAAAAGCCCTGTATATATATCCACTAGCTCTCTTTCTTCCTTTTCTTCCTTCAGGGCCAATATTTCCTTGGTGAGTTTCAGTCTTGTTGATCTATCCATAGTTGATAGAGCAGTGTTGAAGTCTCCAACTATTATTGTGCTACTGTCAATGTCTTCTTTGAGGTCTCTTAGCAGTTGCTTTATGTATTTTGCTGGCCCCTCGTTGGGTGCATATATGTTTAGTAGTGTAATTTCTTCCTGGTGTACATACCCCTTAAGTAATAAGAAATGGCCTTCGTTGTCCCTTCCAACCTTTTTCAGCCTGAAGTCTATATTATCTGATACTAATATGGCCACACCAGCCTTTTTGGAGGAGTTGTTTGCATGGAGAATGGTCTTCCAACCTTTGACTTTGAGTCTGTGTTTGTTCTGATTATTCAGATGTGTTTCTTGTAGACAGCAGAATGTTGGGTTCAATTTTATTTTTTTTATTTTATTTATTTTATTTTTATTTTTATTTTTTTATTATTATTAAATTTATTTATTTATCTTGGTTTTTTATATTTTTATTTTTTTTATTTTTTTACAATTACAAAGATATACAATTAAAAGTTCATATTTGGGTTTTGGTCATACAGTGTTGCAGCACCCATCCCGCCACCAGTGCCCATCTCCCACCACCAACGTCCCGGTTCCCTCCCCTCCCCCAGCCCTTCTCCATGGCAGGTTCTTTATTTCTTTCCATTTCTCTCTCTTTCTCTTTTCCTTCCCCTCCAGACTATGGATTACAGAACATACATTAAAGGGTTGTCATGTGTATCTTTTTGCCTCTATTTAATGCTCAGTTCTAGGTTGAAAGCCCATTTTAATATGGTATTATCTAGTTTTTATTTTAGTTTCTTGTTTAAGAGTTACATTGAGAACTTTTCCTTCTGTATTTTATATGGATTTTCCTATTCCCTCTTTTAATAGCACTTTAAGAAAGGCAAAAGAAATAATTTTGTAAATGGTGTGGATTTGCCTCCCCCTCTCCATTCCTGGCACATTCCTATGCTCACAACATTTCACTTTTCTGTTTCAACCATCAGAGCACGTTTACTGGGCAGAAGAGTGCCAAAGTTTAAGGCCTCCATATTCAGATAATACTGGGTAGTTGTTTTCAAAGAAGTCCATGTTTTACTAACCTGCAAAAAAAAGGAAAATCAAGTCATGACTGAATATGTAGAATACATGCTACATCAGTGGTTCTGATCATGAGACAGAAATTCCTAAGAGACTGAGAGAAGCATAATAAAAGGATAATAGCAAACGAAATTTATTTTTTTCACAGTTATAGTCTTATGTCTACAGAAAACTCAAACATCTGTCTTATTTGTGGGTACACAGTATGGATAAATGTGGCAGTCATAGTTCATGAGTAATACAAAATCTCTCACTCACTCTAATTATTTGATTTGTCAAATAAACAATTTTTTAAAATTCCTCTAAATGATCCCTGTTGAAATGATCCACATGTAACATTAGATACATTAGTCACTTGGTAGAATTATTTGTTGTTGTTGTTGTTGTTGTATCAGTTTATTTTTGCTTTGTTGGTTAGTTTTGTGATTACACCCAGCCATGCTCAGAGATTACTTCTGGCTCTTAGTTCAGGGATCATTCTTGGTGGTGCTCAGATATCATAAGTGGTGAGTTGGGTTGTCTGCATGCAATAGTGCTATCTACAAGGCACTTCTGATATACCAGTTAAAACTCATTCATGTGACATAAAGAT
>JAJIBD010037707.1:0-11931 GCA_021461705.1 Cryptotis parvus
GTTGGTTAGTAGGAAAAATTAGGAGATAATACGATGGAAGATGCAAATGGTGGTGGGATTGGTGTTGGTAGGTATTGAATAATCACTTGTACCACCTGTCCTCCTGCTGACTCACCAATTTGCTCCACAGCGGGCACCAGCAAGATTCCATATCCCAGGAAATGCTGGGCTACAGCCATATCAAACACAGAAAAGGACATTAAAATAATAATGTAGGGAACTGAGAGTATATCTCAAAGGACTAAACACAACTTGTATATGGAAAGCCTGGATTTGATCCTCGTTAGTGTGTGGTCCTCAGGCACCACCAGGGAAAGTCATTATTTTATTTCTAAGAACAAACAGTTTGAGGTCTTCTAATGTTCCGCTTGAAACAACTAGATGCCATTGGGCTACACTGGTGGCACATGACAGGTTAAATGAAATACATTTCCAAGTCAGCTGAGAAAATCGCCGAATAACGGGATATCTAGTGATCATGGATTTTATATAGGAAATGGTTACGGTTTAAGAAACCGCTGGCTGGTGGCACGATACCTAAAACCTCAGCACCACAGCCTCCCTCCAGTGTCCACTCCCCGCACTACTACCGTCCGACACTTTCACCTATATCCTCCCTGGAAGTTGATATTCTTTCCCGAAATCAGTTCTGTTTCTATGTTGCTGCCTTTTGTGCATTTGTTATTCCGCAACCAATCATTCCTTCAGACAAATTAATTTTTTTTTTTGCTTTTGGGTCACACCGAGTGATGCCCAGGCTACTTCCTGTTTCTGTAATCATTACTTTTGAATTCAGGCTGGGACCATGGATGTGTTGACTAATCCAGTCAGCCACTGTAAAAGCGCAAACGGCCTCCAGTTGATCACCATACTCTTGATTATCATGAGTCTAAACACAACCAGTTGGAGTCCCCAAAATCTTGAATAAAAAACCAAAACTAAAATGAGACAAGAGTGGTATTATATAAAAAGGTCAATTCACTAAGTGATAGATATTGTAAATATGCACCAAGAAAGAAGCGCCTGAATATGGTGTAATGTCACACCAAAAAAATGAAGGAGACTCAAGATAAACAGATTTACTAACATGTAGTCCTTTTTAAAATTATGTAAAATTATTAAATTATTAGAGTACCATGACCAGTACCACAATTTATAAATATTCAGGTAGCTGTGCTTACTTTTTTTCTGTTGAATCACAGTGATCATGTTATAAGGTTGTTCAAGGATTGGGTTTCAGTTATACAATGTTCCAACACCCCTCGCTTCACTCAGTGCACATTTTTTCACAATCTTCATCACTGTCCCCAGTCTCCTCCCCACTCACTGCCACCTAGTACTATAGTATGTTAGATTTAGCAACGCTAACAGCATTGGGGTCCATCAGGTTTCCTGGCCATGTTTGGGCCAAATGCAGGTCCTGTTCAGCTGCAGACAAAGAAGGTTTAATTCATCAGTCCCAGAAAATCTAAGGCTTTTAATTTTCCACACTCCCCACCTGGGCCTACACACACACACCACCAAGTAAAAAGTGCCAGATAGACAAGCTTTTTATGAAAAGGTTTGGGACAGGGAGTTTTGTGGCGTAAAAAACTCAGTTATCCCCAAAACAAGAGGTGAGTGAAACCTCCAACCTGGGCAGAACCATCAGGGTCACACCACTACCCTGGGGTGGTGGGGTGTTTCAGAGTGAAATAGAGTAAAATGTCTTTCTCATCCCTTGCTAGTAAACAATCATTTCAATATAATATTTCTGAATATACTTGTAGAAACACAGATGGAGAGCCATCTGCCACTCTGGTTAGGGTGACCTTTCCTGTGGGAGATCAAGGTTTACAGCCTAGACTGCATCTGCTTATCTCTCATCAGATTGATCATTCCAACTCCCCCCAGGGTCCTACAATCCATAGCTATCTTAGCACAAAGCTCATTCCCTGATCTTTATCTTTGGATCGTGTCCTAACTTGCTCTCAGAACTTCGCGCAGGGATACTTATTGTCCACAGTCAGCCAGGGGTGGTTCATGGCTATTTACCCTGGGTCCATCCCTGTCCCACAGGGACCCTTCTTTAGGTGGAGAAATCAGAATCAAACGCAGTGGCAATTGAGGTATTTAAGTTAGGAAATATGACAGATGCCCAGGAGTAACTTAATCTAGTCACCAATGCATGAGCCCTTATAACCATCTTCCTATAAAAATATAAACTTTAGAAACATAAACATATATAAAGAGCTTACAGAAAAAGTAGAAGATACACTTTTATTTTTATAAATAGAATTTGTAAATGGCCAGTGGAAGGAGCATCTAATGAACTGTACCTGCCTCTAGCAAAAACACTTTTCCCCCCTCTCTCTCTCTGTATGTAACTTGATATATAATCTTCAGTAATCGATCCCACGCCAGTGTCAATCAAAGTGTTCCTCAGGCTCTCAGCCGATAGTAAATTTTGTTCAGCGAAGTTCATTCAGGTTTTCAGGCCACAGTCTGCCTCTGTGAGCTGGATATTTGCTACACAAAGTTTCTTTACACAATGTAGTTCCAACCCACGGTCCCTGCCCACTGCTGCCTTCTATCTCCTTCCTCTCCTGTACTGGTAATCTCCTTCCCTTCTATTCTCCCCTCCCTATTCTCTGGGGGCCATGATGACGGTATGACGTATTCTAAACATTTTATTTGCCTGTCTACTCTAAATTGTCAGCCGAATTCACCTCCAGGTGAAACCATCCTGTCCTTTTCTGGCTTTTCATATAATATGACATCTTCCAGTTCCAACAGAATATTAAACTAATGCAATGATTTCTTTGTAGCAAAACTGATGATTGTTTGTGTGCAATAGCTCGAGCACTATTAAATAGATTACCTGTATAGAAAAGACTGATAGTTGAAACATCACAGTTTCAGCGATATATTGATAGATAGACTAATTGTTCCTCTCAAGCACATACATAACAGTTGCCCAGACAGACAGACATTCCAAATCGTCAAGCATTTGGGCAAAACTGAACCATTATGGATCAGGAAAGATATATTACAGAGAATAATAAAATTTTTTTCTTAAATCAGATCTGACCCCAGTTCAAATCCTCGACACCATCAGGTTCCCTGAGGTAGCTCAGGAGGACCCATGCAACCAAAAATAAGCCCTCATCACTGCCAGGTGAACTCAAGGAGAAAAAAAAACCAAATCATGAAAACCTAAAAAAGCCAGAAAACAATATAATATGATCCTGCACTCCTCAAAATAGGTTCCTTAGTACAGCTGTATAGCCCCCCAAACATGTTACAAACAAAACCTAAAACCATAGCAAAAGATTCTTTGACTATGTAGATGAAGGGAGTGAAACAGTCACCCCAAAATTCATATTTTTATCATTTTTATTTTAACAGTCGTTCCTGATAATTTTGTTGGGTATGTTGGGAGCGGGTCCCCTTAGACAGTGTCAGTGACAGAAGTTCTCTTCTACCTCCGAAAGACGCCGGGAACAGATGAAAACTCTAAACCGTGCAGGTTCCAAAAGGCTTTTAATAGTACAAAAGCTCTTCCACAGCACTCCAATATAATGAACAAACTCTAGCTCTTGGTCCAAACTGAGACCATACAAAAGAGCCTAAGTCTCCCAATTAAAGAGAGAGGATCTCACCAGAGCGAGTCCTCTACCCAGAAGAAGCATGCCGTAAAGAGCAAAACCCAAAGCCAAAAAGCCGAGGAGCCAAAGTTTAAAGCTTAAAAGGTCGTCCCCTATATCACCACACTATCTTCCTGTTAATCATCTATTTGCTAGAGCACCATGCATTCTCATATGTCCTGTCCCATGCTAATAGAACCCAAAGGCATCCGCTTGTTCCAGGAACATAGAGAGCTCTCAAACCATTATATTAGGTCACGGGAATGACCACATATAACCGTTACTAGGTATTTGTATAACAAATACACACGGAAGCACCCCCCAGTAGCTCGCCGAAGTGTGGCAGGCATCACTGTTGCCATACCTCTATATACCCCCAAAGTAATCCAATAGGGAGGGTCATGTTCCCTTATATACACTAAAGTAATCCAACAGGGAGGGCATACGGCACAACACAGAACCCCTAAACAGAGTGTAGAAGAGCAGTGCTACAACCTTATTGCAGGTATAAACAAAGGTTGTGCTAAGCGACTAATCCCTGAGGCTATCTTATAAAACACTGGAGAGAGAGAGAAAGAAAGAGAGTTTTGATATAAAGTAATACATCTTAATTTCAAGAGCTTCATGTAATCTAGATGGTACCACAAAAGACGTTCTTCCTATTATTATCTGCACTAAGGTGATTCTGAGTATCTTGTTCTCATAAACTGAAAGGGTCACACCCGGCTGCTTAAAGCAAACTAGTATGATCCTTCCTATAGTCTTCCTAAAGACCCAACGGGAGCCAGGGTGGTAGTCTCCTGGTAAATTCTAACTGTCCCACTCGCTGGCAGGGTATAAAGAGGAGCTGTGCCCACCCTAGAAAAACATTGAAGTCTTATAGATGTATAAGTCAGAAGTTATTCAATCAAGGTGACTTTCTATAACAGCCATCCCTCTCTAGCAGTGTTTACATAGAAGAGAAGTCTCATTAGAATGAACCTTGGCTTAAATAGATTAAGTTGGGAGTAGGCAAAACAACAAAGCTCCCAGATTAGCTAATCGGGTCATCCAACAGTTACAGATATTCAATATTCCAGCACCAATCCCAAATCCCACCACCTTTTACACCTTCCCTCCAAATATTATTTCCAATTTTCCTAACCCCCTTAAGCTCTGTCCTTATAGCAGACCCTCAACAATTTATTTTATGTTGCTTGTTATAAATAATTTGCTAAAATTATTGTGAAACGTTTCTCAGAAAAAGTGATGATTGTTCAGTCTCACCCGGTCCCATTAAGTTCTGTATAAGAAATCACTAATATATTGTTACAGGATAGGCAATGTGTTTATATTTTGTTATTGGTCCCTTTCCACTTTACATCCCCCTTAAATGCAGTGTGCTACTTGGTTTGCGGCCGCACTCCAAAAATTTGAATGGGGTGGTAAAGCTGGAGTTAAAGTTTTTATCTATCATCTATCTATCTGTCTGTCTGTCTGTCTGTCTATATATCTATTTATTGATTTTTTTTGGGTCACACCCAGCAATGCTCAGGTGTTACTCCCTGGCTCTGCACTCAGGATTTACTCCTGGCAGTGCTCAGAGGACCATATGGGATGCCGGGAATCGCACGGTGTTGGCTACATGCAAGGCAAATGCCCCACCCACTGTGCTATACCTGGCCCCTGGAGTTAGATTTTTAACTGGATGGTGGCTTTGGTGCATGTGTGACTGCTAGGGGTTGGAAGAACAGGCAGATGAGGGAAGGGAGCCCATCCCCGATTCTGTGAAGCCTAGAGATTTCAGTCACAAACCTGCACACCTGAGCCTTTCAACAGATCAGTTTTTGGGATGAGGGTTGTCCAAGAAGGGGTCCAGCCTCAAATATGGTGGTGGTTGTGGAGGTGGAGCTTTTCAGCTGCTAGGGCTCTGTTTCGGCAGCTGGTGGACTCACCCCCTCCAGGGTGCCCCAGTAGTCTCAGCCTGGTGTGGCCAAACACAGTTGTAATGAGGATTGATTTTAAGAAGGACCTCTGAAGTCTAGTGAAGGTTACTCTTTGAAAAAGACATTTATGGGCTGGGAAGTAGTTCAGTAATATAGCTCTTGCTTCCCTACACAAAGAAGGCAAGAGCTCTGTTATGCTTGGATTCCCAGCACACGACCTCCACAAAAATAGACATTAATGTGCAAAAAAAGAACTTTCTTATCCCTAACGCACCATTGAAGGTCTAGTCCCTATATTATTTCAATGGAGAAGATAGGAATGTAATCTAGATAACTGTCCCTTTGACTACCACCCTGACTGAACTGATCTTTTCTCCTCTCCCCACCCCCAGGATTTTACTCCCTAAAGGTTTTTAAGCTGTCTCTGGAAACTTGTGAGTTTCTTAGATTTATAGAGTTACATATTATCAATAAATTTCTCCATTTTATTAATCGGATGCACATTTCCAACTTTTGAAGAACCCTAAAGGATACAAGATTATTTCTTTTTCTCTTTTTCCTTTTTCCTTTTAGTTTTGGGGGTCACAGGGCTTACTCCCCCCAGGGCTGGTCAAGGGATCCAGTTGTCAGGAATCAGAAATGAATCAGCCACTTGCAAGACAAGCCATACTGACTCTCAAACTCTTCTTTTCCTTTTTATTTTCTTTGTAACTTTACTTAAGCACCCTGGTTTACAAAGTTGTCCATAATACAGGTATTTTGGACTTTTGATGGCCAACACTAATCCCACCACCTGAGTGACTTTTCTCCACCATTGTCCCCATTCTCCCCATTCTCTTTTATATTACTTGTAACAACTAAATGGCTAAAGGAATCATCAAAAATACTTAAATGAAAGAAAATTTGTGAAAGTTGTTTTATCTCACCACAGGGTTAAGTCTTTGAGTATCTTACTAAGCTATTTGTCTCTATGTTGCCCTCTGTGTGATCGGTTTTCTGTGTTGGGCTTTAGTTGGCTTCTACATTAATTTCTTGTCTAATTTGTGTTCCTACTGGAATCTCTCAGCACTGTGGAATTTGGAGGTCCCATAACATAACCTTCAGGATCAGTAGAGCTGGATGAATCTCAGTGACTCTCAGTGAATTAGGCCACAGGCCTTGGTCATAGCAGCAGCAGTGGCTTTGGGTGCAGTAGGGCTTGGAAGCAGGGCTGACTCAGCACTTCTCCCAAAGGTGCCCAGAGTTTTCAGCCAGGGAGGTCTGATGTGTCCACGAATTTCAGCTACTTGGCTCATCTCCTGGGAAATTTAGGTTGTGAATCTGAAGAGTAAGTCTGGTAGGTGAGTGTCCCTGTGGTAGTGGCTATAGGGTGTGGTGGGTATGGCTTCCTAGCTGCTGGACGTGGTGGGTGTGGCTTCCAGTCTGCTGGAGGTGGTGGGTGTGGCTTCCAGGCTTCTGGAGGGGGGGTGTGGCTTCCAGGCTGCTGGAGGGTGGGGTGTGGCTTCCAGGCAGCTGGAGGGTGGGTGTGGCTTCCAGGCTGCTGGAGGGGTGGGTGTGGCTTCCAGGGCAGCTGGAAGTATGGGGTTGTGGTGGGAGCCTGCCCCACCCCAATCCAAAAAGACCCCAAAGTTCTCAACCTAACCTGGATACTATGTCCAACTCCTCTTTTTCTTTTTATTCCTCCCCACCTCTCTTTTAATTTTTGGGTTCAACCAGGGAACCATTTTGTATTGGGGAGGAATAAAAAGATGAGAAAAGATTAATAAAACTTCTCAGGAAGTAGAATTTGAGGGCTCAGGGATGAAGCTCAAGGGGCTGGAGTTCATACTTTTGCATGCAGGAACTCCAGGTTTGATCCCTGGTACCACAGGGACCCAAAACACTGCCAGTTTTGTGGCTCCCCCTCAAAAAAAAAAAAGAAATGGAAACTTACAAGAGAGAATTCTTTCTGAAAAGTTTATTGGATGAGGGATTTTTTTTTTCTCTTTGTCACACCTCGCAATGCTCTAGGGTTACTCCTGGCTCTTCGCTCAGGAATTACTCCTGGCATTGCTTGGGGGACCATATGGGAGGCCGGGATAGAACCCAGGTCGGCTGCAGCAAGGCAAACACCCTACCTGCTGTGCTGTAGCTCTGTCCCTGTGTGAGGGGATTTTATGGGAGGTCAGGAAAGGCGCTGAAGAGAGGCAGCACAGACAGCACATTCCTTTGAGGCTCCCCATGGAGAACCCTTCAGTTTTTGTTGCCAGGGTTTATAAATTCAAGCTCAAGAGACTTGAATCCAACCTCTGAACTGAAACCTCCTCTGTCCACCCAGGAGACTGAACTCCTGCAAGAACTGTGCATGGCCCTGGCCTGCGCCTGCCTCACTGGGTCTGCCCCTGGCACTGCAGGCTGCATACATCTGCTGGAGTTCAGGGACATGAAATCAGCGGAATTCCCAGCACCTGCACCTCCAAGCCCCAGAAGTTCACAGAGCGGGCAGGATTGCTTAACACTGCAAGTGCCAACGTTGGGCATTGCTCTGCCTTGCTGGGGAGGAAGTTTGTAATGTGAAAATCTGATTGGCTTGCCCTGAAGAATTTGTAGACTGGGCATTGAGTGTTTTGCCTTTGGGCAAGTTCTCTGATGAATTTATTTACAGGTTGATGGGGTGAGGGGCCAAGACCGACCACATTCTATCTCAAAACAAAAGGGTGTCACTTTGAAAAAAAATTAAGATTCAGGAAGATTACTCAAAGGGTTGACACATGCATAGTATGTGGAGGCCCTGAACTTGGGCTCAGCTTCTGCACGATTCTCTGAACAGAGTATCACTGCTTGGGAGCCCTCCCAAAAAATAATAATATACAGAAGAAATGGAAGAGAGAGGACTAGTAGAGCTCTTCATCTCCAAAAAAGAGGAATGCACATTTTTTCTCTAGTGCACATGGAACATTGTTGGAGGACATGTTTAGCTAATCTGGGAGTTTTGTTGTTTTGCTCACTCCCAGCTTAATCTTATTTAAGCCAATGTTCATTCTAATGGGATCTCTCTTCTATGTAAACACTGCTAGAGGGTGTGGCACTTACAGAAGTCACCTTGATTGAATAACTTCTGACTTATACATCTACTAAGACTTCATGTTTTCTAGATTGGGCACAGCTCCTCTTTATACCCACTGCACCCAACGTGGGACAGTTAGAATTTACCAGGAGACTACCACCCCTGGCTACGCTGAGACTAAAGGAAGACTATAGGAAGGATCATACTAGTTTGCTCTAAGCAGGCGAGTATGACCCTTTCAGTACATGAGAACAAGATACTCAGAATCACCCTGGTGCAGATAATAATAAGAAGGACCTTGTGGGTACCATCTAGATTACATGAAGCCTCATGAAGTTAAGATGTATTACTTTATATCAGCCCCTCTCTCTCCAGTGTTTTACATAAGAGATAATCTCGGGATTAGTCCCTTGGTGTAACCTTTGTTTATACCTACAATAGGGTGTGTGGCACCACACTCTGTTTAGGTTCTTTGTTGGCATGACAACCTCCCGATTGGATTACTTTGGTGTATATAAAGGGGGCTGACTTGAGGCCCCTTCGCCTTTTACCTTTTGCCTTTGGTTCCTCAGCCTTCAGCTTTTGGCTCCTGTGGCTTTTGGCTTTGGTCTTTTGCTCTTTTTCCTTGCTCCATCTTCTAGTGCTGTGGAAGAGCTTTTGTACTATTAAAAGCCATTTTTTGGAACTGCACCGACTCGTGAGTTTTCATCTGTTCTCCCGGCGCCTCGGAGGTAGAAGACAACCTCTGTCCTGACACTGTTGGGGACCCCTGGCGCTTCCCCGACAGAACATTCTCCAAGATAGACCACATGCTGGGACACAAAACATACCTCAGTAAAATCAAGAAGATAGAAATTGTATCATCTATTCTTTAGACCATGATGCAACTGAAAATAGAAGTTAATCACACAGAAACAAAGAACTGACAAGCGGCTGGGGAAGCTGGAACTTGGCTTCGCCGGGCCCCAGTTGACCATGGGGCCCCGGGAGGACAGATGGGTTTGGGGGAGTGGGCCCATCGCCTCTGGGGTCCCGAAGCAGCTAGATGAGACTCGCCCACCACACTAGCCACCACCCTCGCTGTCCGGACAGTGGGATACCACCACCAATAGATTAACAGAGCAAAACCAGTTCGAGCCCAGTGGAAACAGTAATGTCCCTTTAATGCACTGCATTCCACGTATGTGCAGGAAAGTTTGGTGGGAGGGAGAGATAAAGAGGAGAGAAAAGACATACAGAACCCGCCAAGTAGTTGAGGTGTGGGAGGGGGAGGGAGGTGGGGACATTGGTGATGGGAGATGGGTTTGGGTGGAGGGATGGGTGTTGGAACACTGTAGAACCAAACTCTACATGAGCATCTTGCAATTGTATGTCTAAATGGTGTAATAAAATTTGGGGGAAAAAATAAATAGATAGATAAATAAATAAATAAATAAATAAAATAAATAAATAGATAAATAAATAAATAAATAAATAAAAGAAACAAAGAACTAAGTCAAACACCTCAAACTAAACAGCCACAGCTGAACAACCAGTAAGTGGTAGAGGAAATCAAAAAGGAAATCCATAGATTCCTGGAAACAAATGAGAATGAAGACACGAGCTACCAGAACTTGTGGGACACAGATAAAGCTATGTTAAGAGGACATTTTATAGCTCTACAAGCATTCATCAGGAAGAAAGGACCCACATAAATAATTTGAGTTCACAGCTTAAGATCTTAGACAATGACCAACAAAAAGGAGCCAACCCAGGCAGGAAGGAAATAATAAAACATCAACAGAAATCAACCAGCTGGAATAGCAAAAACAATCCAAAATAATCAATGAAACAAAAGTTGGTTCTTTGAAAAATAAACAAGATTGACAAACCACTTGCAAAACTCACAAAGAAAAGGAGAGAGAGGGGGCCGGAGCAATAGTACAGCAGGTAGGGTGCTTGTCTTGCACGCTACGCCCTATGCTGGCCCGGGTCTATTCCCCTCTCGCTGTTGGAGGACAGGTTTAGCTAATCTGGGAGTTTTGTTGTTTTGCCCACTCCCAGCTTAATCTACTTAAGTCAAGGTTCATTCTAATGAGACCCTCTCTTCTATGTAAACACTGCTAGAGGGTGTGGCAGTTACAGAAGTCACCTTGATTGAATAACTTCTGACTTATACATCTACTAAGACTTCTATGTTTTCTAGATTGGGCACAGCTCCTCTTTATACCCACTGCACCCAGCGTGGGACAGTTAGAATTTACCAGGAGACTACCACCCTGGCTACGCTGAGACTATAGGAAGACTATAGGAAGGATCATACTAGTTTGCTCTAAGCAGGCGAGAGTGACCCTTTCAGTACACGAGAACAAGATACTCAGAATCACCCTGGTGCAGATAATAATAAGAAGGACCTTGTGGGTACCATCTAGATTACATGAAGCTCATGAAGTTAAGATGTATTACTTTATATCAGCCCTTCTCTCTCCAGTGTTTTACATAAGAGATAATCTCCTTAGTCCTTGGCATAACCTTTGTTTATACCTGCAATAGGGTGTGGCACTCACACTCTGTTTAGAGTTCTTTGTTGACATGACCCTCCCGATTGGATTACTTTGGTGTATATAAGGGGGACTGACTTGAGGCCCCTTCACCTTTTACCTTTTGCCTTTTGTTCCTAGCCTTCAGCTTTTGGCTTTTGGCTTTTGCTCTTGGCCTTTGCTCCTTCTTCTGGGTAGGACTCAGCTCGGGTGAGATCCTCTCTCTTTGGTGGGAGACTTAGGCTCTTTGTATGGTCTAAGTTCGACCAGAGCCAAAGTTTGTTCATTATATTGGAGTGCTGTGGAAGAGCTTTTGTACTATTAAAAGCCATTTTTGGAACTGCACCGACTCGTGAGTTTTCATCTGTTCTCCCGCCCTCGGAGGTAGAAGAGAACCTCTGTCCTGACACTGTCGGGGACCCGCGGCGCTTCCTGACACCCGGCATCCCATATGATCCCCGAGCACCACCAGGAGTAATTCCTGAGTGCAGAGCCAGGAGAAACCCCTGAGCATTGCTGGGTGACCCAAGAAAGCAAAACAAAACCGAACAAACCAAAAAAAAAGAAAGGGAGAGAGAGAACCCCTAATAAACCGAATCAGAAATGAAAAGAGGGACATCACAGCAGAAACTACAAATATTCTAAAGATCATCAGAGATTACTTGAGAGTCTTCTATGCTATGAAACAAGAGAACCTAGAGGAAATGGACAGATTCTGATTCCGATAATCTTCCTATATTGAAACAAAGACTTGCAATACCTGAACAAGCCTATCGTATCAAGGAAATTGAAATGGTCATCAAAAGTCTTCCCAA
>JAJIBD010037708.1:0-12937 GCA_021461705.1 Cryptotis parvus
GGGTTGGTTAGGAAAATTGGAGATAATGGATGTGGGAAGATGCAATGGTGGTGGGATTGGTGTTGGTATATTGAATAATCACTTGTACCACCTGTCCTCCCGTTGATCATCAATTTGCTCGAGCGGGCACCAGTAACATCTCCATATATCCCAGGAAATGCTGGGCTACAGCTATATCAAACACAGAAAAGGACATTAAAATAATAATTTTAGGACCAGAGATATATCTCAAAGGACTAAACACAACTTTGCATATGGAAAGCCTGGATTTGATCCCTGCTAGTGTGTGGTCCCCAGGCACCACCAGGGGAAAGTCATTATTTTATTTCTAAGAACGAACAGTTTGAGGCTCTTAATGTTCCTGAAACAACCAGATGCCATTGGGCTACACTGGCACATGACAGGGTTAAATGGAAATATTACTGGCGCCCGCTCGAGAAAATCGATGAATAACGGGATATCAAGTGATCAAGGGATTTTATTATAAACACATGGTTTACAAAACCATTACTGGTAAGGCGTATACCTAAAACTTCCAGCACCACAGCCTCCTCCAGTGTCCACCCCCGCTACTGTCCACTTTCTGCCCATCCTCCCCTGGAGTGATCTTTCCCGGAAATCAGTTCTGTTTCTGTTGTTGCCTTTGTGCATTTGTTATTCCCCAACCAATCATTCTTCAGACTAATCCTTTTTTTTTTTTTTTTTTTTGCTTTTGGGTCACACCGAGTGATGCTCAGGGTTACTCCTGGCTCTGCACTCAGTAATTACTCCTGGCACTGCATGGGGGACCATGTGGGATGCTGGGGATCGAACCCAGGTCAGCCACGTGCAAGGCAAACGCCCTCCCTGCTGGACTATCGCTCCGGCTCCCTAGACTAATCATTGAGTTCCACTAGTTGTGGTTCCAAAATCTTGAATAAAAACCAAAAACTAAAATGAGACAAGAGTGGGTATTACATAAAAAGGTCAATTCACTAAGTGATATGACATTTGTAAATATGCACCCAAGATAGAAGCGCCTGAATATATGCACCAAAAATTAACAGACCTAAAGAGAAACAGATTTACTAACATAGCAGAGTCCCTTTTAAAATTATGTGTAAAATTATTAAATTATTAGAGTACCATGACTTAAAGTACCACAATTTACAAAGTTATTCATAGCTGTTTTTTCAATTTTTCGTTGAATCACAGTGATATTCACAGTTACAAGGTTGTTCATGATTGGGTTTCAGTTATACAATGTTCCAACACCCCTCGCTTCACCAGTGCACATTTTCACACCATCAATGTCCCCAGTCTCCCTCCCCACTCACTGCTACCCACTGTTGTGGCTGACTGGCATCGCCAACAGTATTGGGGTCCATCAGGGTCTCCTGGCCATGTTTGGGGCCAATGGTGGGCCCCACCAGCTGGTAGACAAAGAAGCATGACCATCAGTTCTAGAAAATCTAAGGCTTTAATTTTCCACACTCTCCTCACTCCAACTCATTACACACACACACCACCAAGTAAAAAGTGCCAGATAGACAAGCTTTTATGAAAAGGTTTGGGACAGGGGAGTTTCAAGAGGTAAAAACTCATTATCCCGAAACAATGAGGTGAAAAAAAAACCTCCTCCAACCTGGGCAGAACCATCCGGGGTCACACCACTGCTCCTGGGGTGGGGGTGGGAGCTACAGAGTGGAAACCAGAGTGCATTGTTTTCTCTATCCTTTGCTGGTAAACAATCATTTCAATAATATTTCTAGTCAATTTTGTAGAAACACAGATGGACATTTATCTACACTCTGGTTAGGGGTGACCTTTCCTGGGAGATCATGCCATATAGCCCAGACTGCATTCATTCCTCTCGCCAGATTGATCATTCCAATCCCCTCAGGGTCCTATAAATCCATAGCTTATCTTTAAGTCAGCACAGAGCTCATTCCTTGATCTTTATCTTTGGATCAGAACCGAACTTACTCTCAGAACTTTATGCAGGACACTTGGTTGTCCCATGTCGAAGCCAGGGTGGTTCATGGCTATTTACCCTGGGTCCATCCAGTCCCACAGGACCATTCTTTAGGGGGTGAGGGAATCAGAATCAATCTAAAGGCAATTGAGGTATTTGGTAAGGAAATATGACAGATGCCCAGGAGTAACTAATCTACCAATGCATAGTCTTAACCATCTTCCTGTGTGTATATAAAAATCCTTTGTAGAAACATAAACATATACAAAGAGCTTACAGAAAAGAGAGAAGCAATTTTTTCATTTACAAAATGAATTTTGTAAATGGGCTAGCAAGTAGGAAGTAATTCAACAACCCACCTGCCTCTAGCAAACACTTTTCCTCTATCTCTCTCTCTCTCTCTCTCTCTCTCTCTCTCTCTCTCTCTGCTAAAATTTAGACATACAATTTTCCAGCACTGATCCCATCACCAGTGTCAATCAGTGTTCCCCAGGTTCTCAGCTTGACAGCAAATTTTTTAGGTTTGTTGAAGTTCCATTTTCATGTTTTCAGTATTAGTCGACTCTGTGATTGGATATTTGCTACACAGTTTCTTTACACAATGTACCTGAATCCCACTGGTCCCTGCCCACTGTTGCCTTCTGTCTCTTCCCTCCACCAAATTCTTCCCTTCTATTCCTCCTCCCTATTCTCTGGGGCCAAGGATGATTTGAGTATCACCTCACTTTAAAACATTTTTTTTTTATTTATACCCTTTTTTTTTTTGTTTTTCGGGGGTGTATAAAAATTTTAAAAAATAAATAAAACATTTTATTCGCCTCATCCAGTTACTCTAAATTCCACGACCCCACCTATAAGTGAAACCATCCTGTCCTTTTTTCTGGCTTTCTTCATATAACATGACATCCGCCAGTTCCATCAATGGCTTAACCAATTGCATGATTTCTTTCTTTATAGTTAGAAACCTTGGTTGACTTCTATATTTTAGTGTAAATAGCCCATTTTCACCATTAAATAGATTACCAAGACAGAAGAATGATAATGAAACATCAGCTTTAAATGATACATTAGACATGATGGACTCAATCACTTCCCTTCTCAAGCATACACATAACAGTTGCCCAGACAGACAGACCAAAAATCAAGTCACATTTTAAGAAAACTGAAACCATTATGGATCAGAAAGATATATTACAGAGAATAAGGCACTTTTCTTAAATGTGACTGACCCCAGTTCAAATCCCTGACACCACCTATGGCCGCCCGAGTACCACCAGGAGTGACCCTTGAGCAAGAACCAGGAATAAGCCCTCATCACTGCCAGGTGAACTCAAGGAGAAATAAAGAAAATGAAAAACCTGAAAAAGCCAGAAAAATAATATAGGGAATATGATCCCCTGCACCTCAAATAGGTCCCCTGAGCACAGCCAGGTATAGCCCCCCAAACATACAAACAAAACCTGAAATCATAGCAAACATCTTTTCTGATCACAGTGGTATGCATATGGGGGAGCGAAAATCAGTCACCCCAAAATTCATATTTTTTATCATTTTTTATTTTTAACAGTCATTCCTGATAATTTTGTTACATGTCGGGGGATGCCGCTGGGGTCCCCCGACAGTGTCAGGACAGAAGTTCTCTTCTACCTCCGAGGACGCCAGGGGAACAGATGAAAACTCACGAGTCGGTGCAGTCCCAAAAAAGGCTTTTAATAGTACAAAAGCTCTTCCACAGCACTCCAATATAATGAACAAACTCTAGCTCTGGTCCGAACTGAGACCATACAAAAGAGCCTAAGTCTCCCACCCAAAAGAGAGAGGATCTCACCCGAGATGAGTCCTACCCAGAAGAAGGAGCAAAAGGCCAAAGAGCAAAAACCCCAAAAAGCCAAAAGCCGCAGGAGCCAAAGCCGAAAGCGAAAAGGCCGGTCCCCTTATATCACTATCACTATCTTCCTGTTAATCATCTATTTGCTAGAGCGGCACCAGTAATATCTCCATATGTCCTGTCCCATGCTAATAGAACCCAAAAGGCATCCGCTTGCTCCAGGAACATAGAGAGCCTCAAACCATTATATTAGGTCACGGGAATGACCTAATATAAATGTTACTGGTATTTGGCATAACAAATACTACACGAGCACCCTGCCAGGCTTGCCGTGTGGGTGGCATACTGTTGTAGTCACCTCTATATACACCAAAGTAATCCAACAGGGAGGGTCATGTTCCCTTATATACACTAAAGTAATCCAACAGGGAGGGTCATGTCAACAAAGAACTCTAAACAGAGTGTAGAAGAGCAGTGCCACACCCTATTGCAGGTATAAACAAAGGTTATGCCAAGGACTAATCCCGAGGTTATCTCTTATGTAAAACACTGGAGAGAGAGAGAGAAAGAGAGAGAGCTGATATAAAGTAATACATCTTAATTTCATGAGTTTCATGTAATCTAGATGGTACCACAAGGTCCTTCCACGAAGGTTTCTCCAACCCGGGGGGGCTGGGGGGGGGGGGGGAAACACCCGCCCCGCCCTCCTTCTTATTATTATCTGCACTAGGGTGATTCTGAGTATCTTGTTCTCATGTACTGAAAGGGTCACACTCGCCTGCTTAAAGCAAACTAGTATTATCCTTCCTATAGTCTTCCTATAGTCTCAGCGTAGCCAGGGTGGTAGTCTCCTGGTAAATTCCTAACTGTCCCACGCTGGGTGCAGTGGGTATAAAGAGGAGCTGTGCCCAATCTAGAAAACATTGAAGTCTTAGTAGATGTATAAGTCAGAAGTTATTCAATCAAGGTGACTTCTATAACAGCCACACTCTCTAGCAGTGTTTACATAGAAGAGAAGTCTCATTAGAATGAACCTTGGCTTAAATAGATTAAGCTGGGAGTGGGCAAAACAACAAAGCTCCCAGATTAGCTAGATCTGTCATCCAACAGTTACAGACATTCAATATTCCAGCACCAATCCCAAATCCCACCACCTTTACACCTTCCCTCCAACATTATTTCCAATTTTCCTAACCCCCTTAAGCCTGTCCTTATAGCAGACCCTCAATAATTTATTTCATGTTGCTTGTTATAAATAATTTGCTAAAAATTATCAAGAAATGTTTCCTCAGAAAAAAGTGATGATTGTTCAGTCTCACCCTGGTCCCATTAAGTTCTTGTATAAGAAATCACTAATATATTGTTACAGGATAGGCAATGTGTTTATATTTTGTTATTGGTCCCTTTCTACTTTACATCCCCTTAAATGCAGTGTGCTACTTGGTTTGTGGCCGCACTCCAAAAAATTTGAATGGGGTGGTAAAGCTGGAGTTAAAGTTTTTTATCTATCATCTATCTATCTGTCTGTCTGTCTGTCTGTCTATATATCTATTTATTGATTTTTTTTTGGGTCACACCCAGCAATGCCCAGGTGTTACTCCTGGCTCTGCACTCAGGATTTACTCCTGGCAGTGCTCAGAGGACCATATGGGATGCCGGGAATCGTATCGGTGTTGGCCACATGCAAGGCAAATGCCCTACCCACTGTGCTATCACTCTGGCCCCCTGGAGTTAGATTTTTTAACTGGATGGTGGCTTTGGTGCATGTGTGACTGCCAGGGTTTTGGAAGAACAGGCAGATGAGGGAAGGGAGCCCATCCCCGATTCTGTGGAAGCCTAGAGATTTCAGTCACAAAACCTGCATACCTGAGCCTTTCAACAGATCAGTTTTGGGATGAGGGTTGTCCAAGAAGTGGGGTCCAGCCTCAAATATGGTGGTGGTTGTGGAGTGTGGAGCTTTTTCAGCTGCTAGGGCTCTGTTTCCCGCAGCTGGTGGACTCCCCCCTCCAGGGTGCCCCAGTAGTCTCAGCCTGGTGTGGCCAAAACACAGTTGTAATGAGGATTGATTTTAAGAAGGACCTCTGAAGTCTAGTGAAGGTTACCTTTGAAAAAAAGACATTTATGGGCTGGGGAAGTAGTTCAGCAATATAGCTCTTGCTTCCCTACACAAAGAAGGCAAGAGCTCTGTTATGTTTGATTCCCAGCACACGACCCCACAAAAAATAGACATTAATGTGCAAAAAGAACTTTCTTATCCCCAACGCATCCATTGAAGGTCTAGTCCCTATATTATTTCAATGGAGAAGATAGAATGTAAATCTAGATAACTGTCCCCTTTGACTACCACCCTGGCTGACCTGATCTTTTCTCCTCTCCCCACCCCCAGGATTTTACTCCCTAAAGGTTTTAAGCTGTCTCTGGAAACTGTGTGAGTTTCTTAGATTTATAGAGTTACATATTATCAATAAATTTCTCCATTTTATTAATCGGATGCACATTTCCAACTTTTGAAGAACCCTAAAGGATACAAGATTATTTCTTTTTCCTTTTTCCTTTTCCTTTAGTTTTGGGGTCACAGGGCTTACCCCCCAGGGCTGGTCAAGGATCCAGTTGTCAGGAATCAGAAATGAATCAGCCACTTGCAAGACAAGCCATACTGACTCTCAAACTCTTCTTTCCTTTCTTTTATTTTCTTTCTTTGTAACTTTACTTAAGCACCCTGGTTTACAAAGTTGTCCATAATACAGGTATTTTGGACTTTTGATGGCCAACACTAATCCCACCACCTGAGTGACTTTTCTCCACCATTGTCCCCATTCTCCCCATTCTCTTTTATATTACTTGTAACAACCAAATGGCTAAAGGAATCATCAAAAATACTTAAATGAAAGAAAATTTGTGAAAGTTGTTTTATCTCACCACAGGGTTAATTAAGTCTTTGAGTATTTTACAAGCTATTTGTCTCTATGTTAGCCCTCTGTGTGATCGGTTTTCTGTGTTGGGTTTAGTTGGCTTCTACATTAATTTCTTGTCTAATTTGGTGTGCTCCTACTGGAATCTCAGCACTGTGGAATTTGGAGGTCCCATAACATGACCTTCAGGATCAGTAGAGCTGGGATGAATCTCAGTGACTCTCAGTGAATTAGCCACAGGCCTTGGTCATAGCAGCAGTGGCTTGTGGGTGCGGCCAGCAGGGCTTGGCAGGGCTGACTCAGCACTCTCCCAAAGGTGCCCAGAGTTTTCAGCTAGGGGAGGTCTGATGTGTCCACGAATTTCAGCTACTTGGCTTGCATCTCCTTGGAAATTTAGGTTGTGAATCTGAAGAGTAAGTCTGGTAGGTGAGTGTCCCTGTGGTAGTGGCTATAGGGTGTGGTGGGTATGGCTTCCTAGCTGCTGGACGTGGTGGGTGTGGCTTCCAGTCTGCTGGAGGTGGTGGGTGTGGCTTCCAGGCTTCTGGAGGTGGGGTGGCTCCAGGCTGCTGGAGGGGGGGGGGGTGTGGCTTCCAGGCAGCTGGAGGGTGGTGTGGCTTCCAGGCTGCTGGGAGGGTGGGTGGCTTCCAGGGCAGCTGGAAGTATGGGGTTAGTGGTGGGAGCCTGCCCCACCCCAATCCAAAAAGACCCCAAAGTTCTCAACCTAACCTGGATACTATGTCCAACTCCTTCTTTTTCTTTTATTCCTCCCCACCCCTCTCTTTTTAATTTTTGGGTTCAACCAGGGAACCATTTTGTATTGGGGAGGAATAAAAAGATGAGAAAAAGATTAATAAAACTTTCTCAGGAAGTAGAATTTGAGGGCTCAGGGGATGTAGCTCAAGGGCTGGAGTTCATACTTTGCATGCAGGAACTCCAGGTTTGATCCCTGGTACCACAGGGACCCAAAACACTGCCAGTTTTGGTGGCCCCCCCTCAAAAAAAAAAAAAAAAAAAAAAAGGAAATGGAAACTTACAAGAGAGAATTCTTTCTGAAAGTTTATTGGATGAGGGATTTTTTTTCTCTTTTGGGTCACACCCAGCAATGCTCAGGGTTACTCCTGGCTCTTCGCTCAGGAATTACTCCTGGCATTGCTTGGGGACCATATGGGAGGCCGATAGAACCCAGGTCGGCTGCATGCAAGGCAAACGCCCTACCCGCTGTGCTGTAGCTCTGCCCCCTGTGTGAGGGATTTTATGGGAGGTCAGGAAAGGCGCTGAAGAGAGGCAGCACAGACAGCACATTCCTTGGAGGCTCCCCATGGAGAACCCTTCGGTTTTTGTTGCCAGGGTTTATAAATTCAAGCTCAAGAGACTTGAATCCAACCTTCTGAACTGAAACCTCCTCTGTCCACTCCAGGAGACTGAACTCCCTGCAAGAACTGTGCATGGCCCTCTGGCCTGCGCCTGCCTCACTGGGTCTGCCCCGGCACTGCAGGCTGCATACATCTGCTGGAGTTCAGGGACATGAAATCAGCGGAATTCCCCAGCACCTGCACTCCTCCAAGCCCCAGAAGTTCACAGAGCGGGCAGATTGCTTAACACTGCAAGTGCCAACGTTGGGCATTGCTCTGCCTTGCTGGGGAGGAAGTTTGTAATGTGAAAATCTGATTGGCTTGCCCTGAAGAATTTGTAGACTGGGCATTGAGTGTTTTGCCTTGGGCAAGTTCTCTGATGAATTTATTTACAGGTTGATGGGGTGGAGGGGCCAAGACCGGACCACATTCTATCTCAAAACAAAAAGGTGTCACTTTGAAAAAAAAAAATTAAGATTCAGGAAGATTACTCAAAGGGTTGACACATGCATAGTATGTGGAGGGCCCTGAACTTGGGCTCAGCTTCTGCACGATTCTCTGAACAGAGTATCACTGCTTGGGAGCCCCCCTCCCAAAAATAATAATATACAGAAGAAATGGAAGAGAGAGGGACTAGTAGAGCTCTTCATCTCCAAAAAGAGGAATGCACATTTTTCTCTAGTGCACATGGAACATTGTTGGAGGACATGTTTAGCTAATCTGGGAGTTTTGTTTTTGCTCACTCCCAGCTTAATCTTATTTAAGCCAATGTTCATTCTAATGGGATCTCTCTTCTATGTAAACACTGCTAGAGGGTGTGGCACTTACAGAAGTCACCTTGATTGAATAACTTCTGACTTATACATCTACTAAGACTTCTATGTTTTTCTAGATTGGGCACAGCTCCTCTTTATACCCACTGCACCCAACGTGGGACAGTTAGAATTTACCAGGAGACTACCACCCTGGCTACGCTGAGACTAAAGGAAGACTATAGGAAGGATCATACTAGTTTGCTCTAAGCAGGCGAGTATGACCCTTTCAGTACATGAGAACAAGATACTCAGAATCACCCTGGTGCAGATAATAATAAGAAGGACCTTGTGGGTACCATCTAGATTACATGAAGCTCATGAAGTTAAGATGTATTACTTTATATCAGCCCCCTCTCTCTCCAGTGTTTTACATAAGAGATAATCTCGGGATTAGTCCTTGGTGCAACCTTTGTTTATACCTACAATAGGGTGTGGCACTACACTCTGTTTAGGGTTCTTTGTTGGCATGACAACCTCCCGATTGGATTACTTTGGTGTATATAAGGGGCTGACTTGAGGCCCCTTCCCCTTCACCTTTTGCCTTTGGTTCCTCAGCCTTCAGCTTTTGGCTCCTGTGGCTTTTGGCTTTGGTCTTTGCTCTTTGGCCTTTTGCTCCATCTTCTAGTGCTGTGGAAGAGCTTTTGTACTATTAAAAAGCCATTTTTGGAACTGCACGGACTCGTGAGTTTTCATCTGTTCTCCCGGCGCCCCCGGAGGTAGAAGACAACCTCTGTCCTGACACTGTTGGGGACCCCGCGGCGCTCCCGACAGAACATTCTCCAAGATAGACCACATGCTGGGACACAAAACATACCTCAGTAAAATCAAGAAGATAGAAATTGTATCATCTATTCTTTTAGACCATGATGCACTGAAAATAGAAGTTAATCACATACAGAAACAAAGAACTGACAAGCGGCTGGGGAAGCTGGAACTTGGTCGCCTCGGCCCAGCTGACCATGGGGCCCCCCGGGAGGACAGATGGGTTTGGGGAGGGGCCCATCGCCTCTGGGGTCCCGGAAGCAGCTGGATGAGACTCGGCCACCACACTAGCCACCACCTTCGCTGTCCGGACAGTGGGATACTACCTTCACCACCAGATTAACAGAGCAAAACCAGTTCGAGCCCAGTGGAAACAGTAATGTCCTTTAATGCACTGCATTCCACGATGTGCAGGAAAGTTTGGTGGGAGGGAGAGATAAAGAGGGAGAGAAATGACATACAGAACCAGCCAAGTAGTTGAGGTGTGGGAGGGGAGGGAGGTGGGGACATTGGTGATGGGAGAGGGATTTGGGTGGAGGGATGGGTGTTGGAACACTGTAGAACCAAAACTCTACATGAGCATCTTGCAATTGTATGTCTAAAATGGTGTAATAAAATTTGGGGGAATAAATAAATAGATAGATAAATAAATAAATAAATAAATAAATAAATAAATAAATAAATAAATAAATAAATAAATAAAAGAAACAAAGAACTAAGTCAAACACCCGGAAACTAAACAGCCACTGCTGAACAACCAGGAGGTGGTAGAGGAAATCAAAAGGAAATCCATAGATTCCTGGAAACAAATGAGAATGAAGACACGAGCTACCAGAACTTGTGGGACACAGAAAAAGCAGTGTTAAGAGGACATTTTATAGCTCTACAAGCATTCATCAGGAAGAAAGGACCCACATAAATATTTGAGTTCACAGCTTAAGATCTTAGACAATGACCAACAAAAAGGAGCCAACTCAGGCAGGAAGGAAATAATAAAACATCAAGCAGAAATCAACCAGCTGGAATAGCAAAAACAATCCAAAATAATCAATGAAAACAAAAGTTGGTTCTTTGAAAAAATAAACAAGATTGACAAACCACTTGCAAAACTCACAAAGAAAGGGAGAGAGAGGGGGCCGGAGTACAGCAGGTAGGGTGTTTGCTCTTGCACGCCGCTGCCCATGCTGGCCCGGGTCATTCCCCGGCTGTTGGAGGACAGGTTTAGCTATTCTGGGAGTTTTGTTGTTTTGCCCACTCCCCAGCTTAATCTACTTAAGTCAAGGTTCATTCTAATGAGACCTCTCTTCTATGTAAACACTGCTAGAGGGGTGTGGCACTTACAGAAGTCACCTTGATTGAATAACTTCTGACTTATACATCTACTAAGACTTCTATGTTTTCTAGATTGGGCACAGCTCCTCTTTATACCCACTGCACCCAGCGTGGGACAGTTAGAATTTACCAGGAGACTACCACCCTGGCTACGCTGAGACTATAGGAAGACTATAGGAAGGATCATACTAGTTTGCTCTAAGCAGGCGAGAGTGACCCTTTCAGTACACGAGAACAAGATACTCAGAATCACCCTGGTGCAGATAATAAGAAGGACCTTGTGGGTACCATCTAGATTACATGAAGCTCATGAAGTTAAGATGTATTACTTTTATATCAGCCCCCCTCTCTCCAGTGTTTTACATAAGAGATAATCTCGGTTAGTCCTTGGCATAACCTTTGTTTATACCTGCAATAGGGTGTGGCACTACACTCTGTTTAGAGTTCTTTGTTGACATGACCCCTCCCGATTGGATTACTTTGGTGTATATAAGGGGGCTGACTTGAGGCCCCTTCACCTTTTTACCTTTTGCCTTTTTTGTTCCTTCAGCCTTTGGCTTTTGGCCTTCTTGCTCTTGGCCCTTTGCTCCTTCTTCTGGGTAGGACTCAGCTCGGGTGAGATCCTCTCTCTTTGGTGGGAGACTTAGGCTCTTTGTATGGTCTAAGTTCGACCAGAGCTAAAGTTTGTTCATTATATTGGAGTGCTGTGGAAGAGCTTTTGTACTATTAAAAGCCTTTTTTGGAACTGCACCGACTCCGTGAGTTTTCATCTGTTCTCCCGGCGCCCCTCGGAGGTAGAAGACAACCTCTGTCCTGAAACTGTGGGGACCCCGCAGGCGCTCCCCTGACACCCGGGCATCCCATATGATCCCCGAGCACCGCCAGGAGTAATTCCTGAGTTCAGAGCCAGGAGAAACCCCTGAGCATTGCTGGGTGTGACCTAAGAAAGCAAAAAACAAAAACCGAAAAAAAAAAAAAAAAAAAAGAAAGGGAGAGGGGAGAACCCTAATAAACCGAATCAGAAATGAAAAGAGGGACATCACAGCAGAAACCACAAATATTCTAAAGATCATCAGAGATTACTTGAGAGTCTTCTATGCCATGAAACAAGAGAACCTAGAGGAAATGGACAGATTCTGGATTCCGATAATCTTCCTATATTGAAACAAAGACTTGCAATACCTGAAAAGCCTATCGTGATCAAGGAAATTGAAATGGTCATCAAAAGTCTTCCCAAAACACAAGCCCAGATCCATATGGATTCACCAGTGAATTCTTCCAAATGGTTAAAGAGGACTTATTGCCAGTATTCTTCAAGAGTTTCCAGGAAATTGAAGAAACAGAAATACTCCCAAACAGTTTCTACAAGATACATATCACCCCTGATATCCAAAGCAGACAGAGACATCAGAAAAAAGAAAATTACAGGCCAATATCTCTCATGAAGACAGATGCAAAGATTTTCAATAAAATACTAGCAAACAGAATCTAAAGGCTCATGAAAAGATCTATACACCATGACCAAGTGTTAGATGATGACACAACCTACTTTAAGCCCAGCTACACCTTAGTCTGCAGCCCTCCCAGCTCTAGAGAGGCTTTGAATCAGCTCTGGCACCTGTAAAGCCAAAAGGCCCAGCTGAAGTGCTGCATTTCAATAGAGTTGTTTACCTACCTTCATCTCTAGATAGCCTGCCCACGATGGCTGACTGGGAAGTGGAATACAGTGAGGCAAAATATGGGGAAAACAATATTAAATAAACCCTGACTTGGATTATAAACTTGATCACAGACACTGGAGTGATAGATTGGGGGACATGACTGGACTAGTAGGTGCTGTAGGGACAGTGTGGAAGGTGGTGGACACTTGGTGGAAGTGGGGTCCAGTAACCTGGTACATCAATAATGGAACCATCTTGCTCAAACTATAATAAACTTAGATTAAAAAGAAAGCTGAATTGAGAATTAGTTGAAAATCTGGG
>JAJIBD010037719.1:0-10277 GCA_021461705.1 Cryptotis parvus
TATACTTGATCTTGAACACAAGACTAGAAACTATTATTTTTCATAAAACTATCAGCTCTCTTCTGTCAAAATCTGCCAAAGAAAAACATACTTTAGAACTACAGAGGGCCATAACAGTAGTCCAGTTGGGAGGGCGTTTGCCTCCCCAGGATGTCCCCTCAGCACCTCCAGGAGTAATTCCTGAATGCAGAGCCAGGAGTATTCCTGGGTGTGACCCAAAAGAAAAAAGAGAAAGTCAGAGTGCATGGCCTCTTGTATTTCACTGGCTCTGTGCTCCATTGCTTCTTTGAATTCCTTATGCATTCTTAAACAGTTCCTTGTGAAATTTCTTGTCAGAGAGGTTATATAGCTCACCATAATTGCTTGTCTCATTTCTCCTGGAACTTGTGGAATTCCCATGTTGTTTTACCATTACTACCTTTGAAGTTTGCAAATTGTCTGTTCTTGTGTGGAAAGGCTGTACATGTTAGGGATATTTAGGCTGTTTGCAGATTTTTTGTGACATGTAAGGAATGTTGAATGCTATGTTACCTGGTACCGCTATGCAGCATATTTGATGACTAAGTACTTCAGTTTTGAAATTTGGGGTTTGTGACCTCAGATAATCGGTTTGATAATCAGACACCCACCTGTCTGATTATCTGAGTTGAAGGGCCCCAATATGGGGGCTGAGGGGCCCAAATGGCAAGTGTGCCTCACTAGGCATCCTTTGCTGCTCTCTGAAATTCCCCACATTTCTGGTGAGGGTAGGGAGGTACCGTGCAGTTATCAGAGACGCACCTGAGTTGGTGGTGTGCAGGGTTGAAGGGCCACAGGGCGGGGGTCAGGGGTCCTGATGGCGCAGTGTTACCTCCCCTAGGTGTCCTGCTGATTCTCTGAACTTCCTCTATATGGTAAATATTTTAAGTTCACACTTCACTTAGACTCATATACCATCTAAAGTTGCTGAACATTCTCTAATAGTAGTGGCTATGCCTTCCCATAGCCCTCTGCTGTTATTTATACCTCACTGGTAGCCATAAAGTCCTTTTGCTCAATTACTTTGAGTGACTTGTTACTCTTCCCAGCTTGAGCATGTGGGCTCTGAGAAAACAGGATCCTGGCCATCCTGAGCATCACTGGTGTTGCAGGACCCTATGGGCCGCTGCATCTGCTCTGGAGTGCCTCCCCGTAAAATCACTCCGTAGATAAGGGGGTAGTCTAAATGTGGCAGTTTATCCGACCATGTATGCTGTACTAGCTGGTATAAGTATTCTCCCATGCTCCCACAATCATCGTGGGGCTAGCTAGATCTTACCAGCATATTAGCCTGGCTACGCTGGACCCCTAAGTAATTAGACCAGAGAGAAATGCTGTTTGCTTCCAAGCAAACAAGCATGGCTCCCCTGATATACTCAAAGGCAACTAAAATATAAAACTACAATGAAGTAGAAGAGACTCTGTAGGCTTGGAGAAATATTTAACTGGCATTAGTATTAGTCTTGGTACAGAGACATGCCATCTCAGAAACCCCTTCTCTACACTACAAAGGCATTCCCAGGCAGATTTCTGCCTCAAAACATTAGCAGAGTAAAGGCCCTAGGTGAGGTGCACGGAGGGATTACCTAAGGGCATTGGACCCCTCCCTGCTTTCCATAACAGTGGGAGGAAGGTCTAAGTTACAGGGATATAACTAGCCGGTTCCCGCCTCCCGGTCTTCTTCTTTGTGGGATCTCTCCTTGTGAGCGCTCATTCCCTTGGAAGCCTTTTATAAAACCTTTACACGTGGTGGTCGCCATCTTGGCCTACACGTGGCTGGGGTTCTAGCCTGGAATCCCAAGCACCGGGCTTTTCCTTTTTGCTGATTTGTATGCCTGAACCTGTGATAAGTAAAGCCTTTTAAAACTGCATCGGATTCCTGAGTTTTCATCCATTCCTCGCCGGCTTCGGGAGGTAGAAGGGAACTCGCTTCGCACTGTCGGGACCCCGCGCAGCCCCGACAACTGGCATACGAAGGCTGTTTAGTAAGTAAATCATTGTTGGAGTGAATGAAGGGTTTTGCTTTGTTTATTTTAAATGTGAAACTTATTTCTCTTTAACAATTATTCTGCAACCTGAGCCAAGATATGATCTGGATATTCAGTGGATAAAACCAAGAACACAGTCACCTATTCAGGATTGTTGTTGTACAGGTACTCCAATATCACCTACACACACACACACACACAAAAAAAAACACACACACACACATACACAGCTTCTCACCGTTTTCTCACAGATTCTGTGCATTCAAGCAATTCTGACTGGGATACAATAAAATTTAGTCCAAGATAGCACTTGGCAGGTCTGCAGCATTACTTACCTGTTATCTTAAAGAGATAGTATGCTCCTTAAAGTGGCAGTACTCCTGCCTACAAGTTTATAATAGTTGGGAAGACTTTTAGTTAAGGCCAGGATTCTTTTTTTTATATATTTTATTATACCATAATGAGATAAAAAAATTACAAAAGTGTTAATGTTTGGGTTTCGGTCCTACAGTATTCCAGCAACTATCCCTCCACCAGTGCCCATTTCCTGCCACCAATGTCCCCAATTTCCTCCCCTGTCTAGCCTCCTAGCCTAGCCTGTCTCTATGGCAGGCTCTTTATCTCTTTCTCTCTTACTCTTTCTCTCTCTCTCTTCCTTCTCTTTACATATTGTGGATTGTAATATATAAATATATATATATATATACATATGTATATGTATATATATATACTTAGAGGTTATCATGTGTATCTTTTTGCCTGTATTTAATGCTGAGTTCTATGTGGCAATAGCATTTTTGACAATTATTGGCAATAATCCCTTCTCTGTCTTACCATACCTAAGCTCCCACACATTTATGGTAATTTCCACCCCTTGACAAGACCCCCTGATCCACCTTTCACCTGACCTTGGATATTGTTATCATAATACACACACACACACACACACACATATATATATATATATATATATATATATATATACACATGTGGGGGACGCCGCTGGGGTCCCCAACAGTACAGGGAAGTGAGTTCCCTTCACCTCCGAAGCCTGAGGGGAATGGATGAAAACTCAAGAATTCGATGCAGGTTTTAAAATGCTTTACTTATCACAGGTTCAGGCATAAAAATCAGTAATAGGAAAAACCCTGTGCTTAGGATTCCCAGCTAGAACCCCAGTCACGTGTAGGCCAACATTGTGGCCACAACGTGATAAGGCCCTGTAAAAAAAGACACAAAGATAAGACTCCCAAGAAGAATGCAAGCCCCAAAAAGAGAGCCCAAGAAGAAAAGTGAGCCAAGAGAGGAAGCAGACTGGCTTTATACCCCCTGCAACTCAGACCTCCTATTATTATGGGAAGCAGGGAGGGTCAAATGCCCTCAGGTAATTTATCCCAGCACCTCACCTAGGCCCTTTTATATGCTAATGTTTTGAGCCAAGATCTGACTGCAAAAACCTTTATAGGTTAGAGAAGGGGTTTCTGAGATGGCATGCCTCTGTAGCAAAGACTATACTAATGCCAGTTAAATATTTCTCCAAGCCTTCACAAGAGTCTTGTCTACTTCATGGTAGTTTTATATTTTAGTTGCCTTTGAGTTATCAGGGACCCATGCTTGCTTGCTTTGTTTGGAGGCAAACAGCATTTCTCTCTGGTCTAATTACTTAGAGATCCAACGTGGCCAGGCAAATATGCAGGTAAGATCTAGCTAGTCCCCCGATGATCGTGGTAGCATGAGAGAATATTTATACCAGCCAGTACAGAATACATGGTCAGATAGACTGCCACATTTAAACTACCCTATCTACGAAGTGACCTGCAGGAGGCAATCAGGGCAGATGCAGAGGTGTCCTGCAATGTACATATATGTATATGTATTTTGCACGAAGGTGAAGGTGGTCCGATCCTATTTGGAATTTTGGGATGACAGTGACATAGGTCAGGAAAAACCATCGATTGAAGATGATGTGGTCAACTTCATTATGGAACTGTCTCCCAGGAGATTCCCATGTCCAACGTTTCGATTCAGTCTTCAGGAACTGTGAGTTCCCATGAATGGTCTTGGTGGACATGATGAACTCAGTCTCTCATCCTGTTTGTTCCACTCTAGACCATGGGTCCCAATGTGGAGTTCTTCAGCCGATCTTCTCAGTCCTATCTTGGCATTAAAATCACGGACTATGGTCTTGTAGAAGGTGTGATTTTTTTTTATAGAACTCCTCCAGTCCATGTAGAATTTCTCAATTTCTACTTCCTTCTATGTGGATGTTGGTGCATAGACAATCGAAGATAGAAATTGCTGGCAGTGGGCCACATCTCTTCAAGTGTAATCGACCTATCTGGTTTGTTAGGCATTCAAATGAATCAATGTTGACAGCCATGTTAGTGTTGACAAGGACAACAACACCACCGATGCCTCTTTTCATTGGATGTTCCGAGGAACAATTCTTCTCCGGTGTCAAATACACCATGATGCAACTGACACCTCCACGACTCATCAGACCAATGATGTTGTACTTGATCTTTTGCGCTTGCACCATCAGATCCTCGATACATGCTTCCAAAGTAAATTCTACTTCATGAAACGGAGAGAAAATGCTGCAAAGTTTAAGAAGAAAACTTCCAAACGACCACCAACTAGGAACTCTTTGGCACCATTGTGGCAACAAGGGAAGATACCATCATTGACGACATTATGAAGAATACAACCGACTAGTTCAGCACCTCCATGATGGTGCAAAGAATGCCGAGAGAGAGAAAGAAAAGAAAGGACACCTGTCTTCAGAAACTCTCGAGCTCATTCGCCAACATGGCAAGGCGCGAGCCTCAGGTGACCAAATGCTAACATCCAAGCTTGCAAAGCGGTGCAGAGAAGCAATAAAGGAAGACCTCAAAGACAGAAGAGCAGAAATACTGGAAGATGCAGCAGAAGCCAGAAAAAGCATTCGCAATGCCCGCCTGTCCTTCACAAACTATAAGACCAAGATGACTGCTCTCTGACATCCTGATGGATCTTCCAGAAAGGCAATGGAGAAGATTATCCATGACTTCTACTCAGATCTCTTTGATAGCCACGTCCACCTGCCCACATACCAAATTCCGCAGGATGGATATATCTTTCTCAATGTTTTCCCTTCTGAAATCTGACATGCCATTTCGCTGGTAAAGAAGGGAACAGCACCCGTCCCAGACAAAGTCAGACCCAAACACCTGAAGATTCTGCCTTCAGTACTCATCAATACACTAGCTACCTGTCTGAATGCAAGGTGCCCTACCAATGGAAAAACAGCAGGACAGTTCTACTGTTCAAGACGGGAGACACTCACGACATTGGCAACTATCGCCCATCTGCCTTTTTGCCTGTCATCTACAAGCTGTTCACTTGAGTCATCCTGAACAGGATTGACAGAATATCAGATGAAGGACAACCATGAGCAAGCTGGCTTCCCAAAAGGATTCAGCACAATCAACCATATCCACATGATAACCAAGCTCATTGAAGTTTGTAGGGAGTTCAAGATGAGGCTCTGTCTCACATTCATTGATTTAAAGGAAGCATTTAATTTTGTTGAGACTGAAGCAGTCATCGAGGCCCTAGCCAAACAGGGCATTCAAACCCAATACATCAAGATCCTTCGTGAGCTGTATTACGGATTCACCACCAGGATCTCACCATTCTACAAGGAAGTGATCATTGATGTCAAAAGAGGGGTTCGGCAGGGTGATACCATTTCACCAAAAATCTTTAGCGCCACCCTCGGGAACATCATGCGACAATTTGAATGGGAAGAAGTGGGAGTGAAGATAGACCGTCAGCAACTACACAACCTCCACTTCACTGATGACATCATTCTAATAACACCAAACATTAGCCAAGCGGCACAAATGCTGGCTGACTTTGACCGAGAATGTGGAAAGATAGGTCTACAGCTTAATCTGAACAAAACTATGTTCATGAATAATGAACTACTTCCAGAGGCCCCATTCACTCTCAATGTACAGACATCTCTGAATGCAGCAGTTATGTGTACCTAGGTCGAGAAGTCAACATGATGAAAACCTGAGACCTGAGCTGCACAGGAGGAAGAGAGCAGCATGAGAGCAGCCTTCAAAAGAATCGAGGAGGTACCAGTTTTCCCCCGTTTAACCCCCTACACTCCACTGACCACAAGCGTGACTCAGGCCTGAGTCCACCATCCCGATGAATCCAGAGGAACCCCCACATCATGCTGGCAGCGATCTTCTTAATTCACACTCCACAGCTCTTCAGATCTCCACCCAAGAGATTAATCAAATCTCCAGCCTACAAGGACCTGCCCTTCAGAGGATAGTATTTCAAGCCCAGGAATGCTTGAGCCACAGACGCAGATACCCCCAGGCAGAGCTGATGCCAGCTCTCCCGTTGAACCCGCTTAGACTCCACTGACCACAAGAGCGACTTCAGGCCTGAGTCCACCATCCAGCTGAACCCAGAGGAACCCCCACACCAAGCTGGCAGTGATCTTCTTAATCCACACTCCACAGCTCTTCAGATCTCCACCCAAGAGATTAATCTAATCTCCAGTTTACAAGGGCCCGCCCTTCAGAGACCTGCCCTACAGAGGAGAGTATTTCAATCCCAGGAATGCTTGAGCCACAGACGCCAGATACCCCAGGCAGAGCAGATACCAGCTCTCCCTGTTGCGGCGCATCTGCATGCAGCTGCACGATTTACTTCCATACCCCTCTCAGAGAACCCTACAAGCTACTGAGAATCTACCATCCGCATGGCAGATCCTGGCAAGCTGTCTGAAGCATATTCAATTTGCCAAAACCAGTAATAAAAATTTTCTCTTTCCGACCCTGAAAGAGCCCTTAACACAGCAGCACTAAGAAGGACAAACAAGGAGGGCCTGATAAAATTTCAGGGCCGAACTAGGGCTGCCAAAATGAAGAAGGACTAAAATGACTGTCTGTACTTTCAATGCACATTCGCTGGCATCAGAAGCATATATTGTGGACCTGATGGTGCAAAAGCAAAAGATCAAGTATGACATCATTGGTCTGACTGAGACGAGGAGGCGTCAATCGCATCATGCTGTATTTGACACCAGAGAGGAAATCTTCCTAGGAACATGTGACAAAAGAGTCATCGATGGTGTCAGTGTCCTTGTCAACATGAACGTGGCCATGAACATTGATTCATTTGAATGCCAAACAAACCGTATTGGATGAATACACTTGAAGAGATGTGGCCCACTGCCAGCAATTTATATCTTTGTTGTCTAGATAACGAAGATATCCACATACAAGGAAGATGAAACATCCACATACAAGGAAGATGAAATTGAGAAATTCTACATGGAACTGGAGGAGCTCTACTAAAAAAAAATCACACCTTCTACAAGATTATAGTTGGTGATTTTAATGCCAAGATAGGACCAAGAAGATCACTGAAGAACTCCACATCAGGACCCATGGCCTAGAATGGAACAAACAAGGTGAGAAACTATATGAGTTCATCATGTCCACTAAGACCATTCATGGGAACTCACAGTTCCAGAGGCTGAAGAGAAATGTTGGACATGGGAATCTCCTGGTTGACAGTTCCACAAATGAAATTGACCACATCATCTTCAATAGAAGGTTTTGACTGACCAATGTTGCTGTCGCCCCAAAATTCCAAACAGGATCGGACCACGGTCTCCCTTCATGCAAAATTCTACTTCACGCATCGGGGAGAAAAGGCTGCAAAGTTTAAGAAGAGAACTCCCAGAATGACCACCAACTGGGAACTCTTTGGCACCATTGCAGCAAAATGGGAAGATACCATCATTGACAACATCGATGAAGAATACAATCGACTGGTTCAGCACCTCCATGATTGTGAGATGAATGCCGAGAGAGAAAAATCCACAAAAGGACGCCTGTCTTCAAAAAAATCTCAAGCTCATTCGCCAACGTGGCAGGCGCGAGCCTCAGGCGACCAAATGTTAACGCCCAAGCTTGCAAAGCAGTGCAGAGAAGCGATAAAGAAAAACCTCAAAGAAATAAGAGCAGAAATACTGGAAGATGCAGCAGAAACTGGGAAAAGCATTCTCAATGCCCACGTCCTTCGCCAACTATAAGACCAAGATGACTGCCCTCCGACTCCCTGATGGATCTATCACATCTTCCAGAAAGGTAATGGAGAAGATTATCCATGGCTTCTACTCAGATCTCTTTGATAGCCACGTCCACCTGCCCATATACCAAATTCCGCAGGATGGATATGTCATTCCCAATGTTCTCCCTTCTGAAATACGACATGCCATTTTCGTCGGTAAATAAAGGACCAGCACCAGGCCCAGACAAAATCAGATCCAAACACCTGACGAATCTGCTGTCAGTAGTCATCAATATACTGGCTCGGCTCTTCACACGCTACCTGTCGGAATGTAAGGTGCCCTCCCAATGGAAAACCAGCAGGACAGTTCTACTCACCAAGAAGGGAGACATTCACGACATTGGCAGCTATCGCCCCATCTGCCTGTTGTCCGTTATCTACAAGCTGTTCACTTGAGTCATCCTGAACAGAATTAGCAGAAATTTAGATGAAGGACAACCATGCGAGCAAGCTGTCTTCTGAAAAGGATTCAGAACAATTGACCATATCCACACTGTAACCAAGCTCATTAAGGTTTGTAGGGAGTTCAAGATGCCACTCTGTCTCACGTTCATTGATTTAAAGAAAGCCTTTGATTCTGTGGAGACCAAAGCGGTTATCGGGCACTAGCCAAACAGGGTGTTCAAACCCAATCATTGATGTCAAAAGAGGGATTCGGCAGGGTGATACCATTTCACCAAAACTCTTCAGTGCCACCCTTGAGAACATCATTTGACATTTAGAATGGGAAGGAATGGGAGTGAAGATAGATGGTTGGCAACTACACCACCTCCGTCTTTGCTGATGACATCATTCTCATAACACCAACATTAGCCAATCAGCACAAATGCTGGCTAACTTTGACCGAGAATGTGGAAAGATAGGTCTATGGCTGTTGGCCATAATTCAAAGACACGGATACATGGGGCAGAACTGCCATCCAGTTCTCCCCCATACTTGGCTAACCCTGAGGTGTCCAGGAGGGAAGACGGATCCTGGTCCTGGCCCGCCATCCCAATAGGGGCCTCAAAAAAGCCAGAGGAGTGGTCTTGTTCACCATAATCACAGCCATTTTCAATGTTCAGACTCCACAGCTCATCAGAGCCCCCACCCGAGAGTAGCCAAATTCAAGCCCATGCATGCAGATCTCGGCAGCTAAAGTCAATGGGTTTCCATGGAGATAGAGATGGAGTCTCTTTCCCCCACCTATATCCTGTATGTGAGGCCTCTTTCAAACTGGTAGAAACCAACCATGTTCTAAAAACTCTGAAAATTCTAAAAACTCCGAAAACTTCTAAAAACTCCAAATTCAAGAACAGAATTCAGTCAGATTTACCCATAAACAGAAAGAAAGGGGAAAATGGATTTATCAGTAACTTTTCCATGTGGTACTTTAATGGTCAATATAATTAGTGCCAACTGAAGGAGCAGGCATAGGAATGGGGGTGGGTGGGGAAATGAAGGTCTTTGGTGGTGGAAACACATTGGTGGTAGTAGTGGTGTGAAGTATGAATCTCTATAACGATTGTACTATAAAAAATCTTTTTTACTTTGTAAATCACGGTGTTTAAAAAAATAAAAAAGTGTCACTGAATAATTTCCTAGAACTTATAATAACAGGGCTATCCAGACAAAACACAAAGTAATAATATACTTATGCTTCTAACCCTTGTCCTTGAGCCCCACCCACCGAAAATGATTATAAAGTAATGGAATAAGAAGAATGAGCATAAACTGGAAAATGTTCTTTCCCCTTTTCCCACTGTTTCTAGATACATGTTAAGTTTACCATAGAGTTCACACACATTATAAAAAATTACTTTATGGACAATGATTTAAAAAGTGAGGCAAGACTTTAATGGTGGTGTCTCTGGGATAGTAGGTGAAGTAATGACTTTTAGGTTAAATGTTATTTTAACATCTGTTTAAATCATCCTTTAACCTTACTGATGTTCTTTCCACTTATTAGTAAATTTGGGCACTAGGCATTAATTCATATTGTGATGAAGACAGTTTTATGAGATAGGCATCATAGATTAAAAACTCAGTTTTCGCAAATGTTATTTTAACATCTGTTTAAATCATCCTTTAGCCTTACTGATGTTCTTTCCACTTATTAGTAAATTTGGGCACTAGGCATTAATTCAT